>JAULLG010546712.1:0-10644 GCA_035668355.1 Sarracenia leucophylla
ACAATGTCGAAGGCCACGGGTTCTCCTCTGATCATCAGACACTCATCACAGCACCCTTCGTCCACGTCTTCCAAGACTTGATGCGATAGCCACTAACTATCTCACTAATGTATCTCTGACAATAATTCCCATGGAGTACCTTCACCACTCATACTCCTTAGAACATCACTCGGTATCCACCAACCAACTAGTACTCACGGCTATTTACCATCTTGCCAACATGCAAGAATCTCAAATCATATACTGAAGGGACCAAAGCTCTTAGCACAACAGACCTCATTGACTTGCAACAGTCCCCACACGATTCTTCAAACTACTCTTGTCACAACGTCTCATCAATCCCCCACAAGTTTTACTGCATGGATTTATGGCTTCACATATACAAGACGTAACCCGTCATCACACACCACAAGTCAATCCGACATAAACATCCAGTTCATCTCTCACACACACTTCCACATATCACAAGTAATGCATTCTCCGTGCCACACGTAGCTCATCAAAACTCATCAAGAGTCTTAACCACATACTCACATACACAACCGATCGCACTCCCTATGTTCGTCAGGCGAGCCTCGCCACGAACCTTCCTCTCCACAAAGGTTAGAAAGGAAAAGGTTCATTTCCTTAAACTCCCACCACGAATGTCTGATCCCTTAAGGTATCACATCTCCTGAATTACTTAGAGGGTATAAATCCAACCTTCCAAACAGGCTCTACCTTCAACAGGGACATCATGTCTACAACTTACCCAAATTTCTAGCACGGTCACGTCACTCACGTGACTCGAGGTCTACTTAACTGTATAGTCACAATTCATGACAATTAACTCAACCACACTCCTCCGGTCACCTTGCTAAAGTAACGATTCTACTTACTGAGTTCGAATACCTCGGCCTCAACCCTCACATGAGTTATGACGATCAACGAGCTCATGCATCCGACATCATCGGAACCACCAACTGTAGCATCCTCCAGGGGGACCATCCACTTACATTCTTTCTTCCACAGGGCTAATCAAAACTCATTTCGACATTGCACCATCAAGTAGCATCACTGCCAAACTGGCACCAGTCCCAGATGACCCTAGAGAAACTCCACAGAACTAGAAAAGCACTGTGCTCCTTCAGAAAGATCCTACAAACCTCACCCCTACCGGTTTCTCAAGGACACCGCACCCCGGGCTATCCGAGGTCACGAACCAATAACAGATAACGGCTCGTAACCTCCTCATAAGGGCCATTGGCCCATCCCAAAGGTTTCTTCTGCCCACTACATTCACACCTATGCTAAGAGAGTAGAACAACCATCTCTACCTGAACGCCACGAGAGAATATATACACACCGGTATCCACTTACTAACTTTCATTCATGATCGTCCGAAGACTTCCACAAGGCTTTAAGCTACGAAAACCTCTCTCCTAAGGTGGTCCAGAAAGAACCAACAGGCAGCATTAAGTGATCGCCTACCGTTGGTCGTCACTTACCTGTCCGGGGCGTCGCCACGCCACATCATGCCAACCCATGATCCCCAACAAACGAGAGAACCTCCCCCTTTCAGAGGTGCAATTGGTAACTCGACGACGGCCACCATCAATCCGAGCACGAAACGTTGCTGACTAGTCCATACCAAAAATGAGATCAAAGAAATCCATATTCGCTATAGATGCGCACAAGGCATCTAGCTGCTTCCTTAAAAGATACGAATAACACTTCCACTTGCCACGCAACTACATTATCATAGTTCCTCCCAACACCCTCGCACCGCACTCCTCGGAAATGATTACCATGAACTACTCGCAACTCTGACTGGGGAAGTGATGACCTTGTCACCACCATCCCACCATAAACACCATTCTCAATCCGAAGAAGGCCGGATCCCCCATAAAGCATTCAACATAACCGTCTTGATGATTACTGGGCCACACACAATAGTAGCCCTCTAGACTTCCACTTCACTAACCTTAAGGCTAACTCCCTTTCTAGCGTCACCCACGTCCCCAACTCACATCACGGGGAAACCTCCCAGAAGAACCTCAGACCACCAAGTAACATCTGTCTTCCTTCACACACAACCTGAATCACTCCCAAAAAGGTACTATGTCTGCTATTCGCATACATGGTCTAACACCCCCTAACTTCTCATTAGTTCTCACGACAGCTGTATGATGCTCAACCTTAATTGAAGGTGCTTCCTCACACGTCTACTCTCCACACACCACACTGGCCTGCAACAGATGACCAGTGATGGTACAACTCCAACATGGCCACCAAGGACATCCTCACAGTGAGGAATCCCTTAGTCATGACTTCCCTCCCTCAGGGTCACCTTCCCTCATACTACTGTTATGCTTCCATCCTCTGTACTTGGAACAAGGTACCCCATCTATACCTACCAGATAATACGCTTCTTATGACATAATGAGAGGGTTCAAAGCACCCTTTTTACAACATAACACGGCACATGGTGTGTAACCTCTATATTTACCACCGATATACCTCGCATAACTTCCTAACTCCCTAAACCTACTCCCAAGGGTGGGATAACTCCTCGTCTAACAAACCTCTATGCAACGACAGGTCGAGGACAAACCACAGTCGTACCCTTATCCCATGGATAAGCCAACCCACACTTCTAGACTAACAAGTCAACAATCGACATCCCGATCACCTCAATAGTAGCACAACACTACATCATCACATATCGAGAAGATTCTTTGAAATGATATCTCAATTCGGACCACTCGTCTAGATTTCCAAGTAAAATAGGCGTTAGCTAGGCACCCTTCTAAATGGAACCCCAAACCAGTAAACTGGACGTCGAAGCAAGAAATAGCACACTCGGAACCTTACCTCCATACCCACATAGTCACACCATATGGGCACATAATTCATATCACATCTGAAACATGCAAGCACTCATAAAATGGAAATACAACATGCAAGTCAACCCTCACGAAATTCCACATCCCTTCCCACACTTCCAAGTGTTCGAACCATTCTCTGATACCAAACTGTCATGCCTTGAATTTTGTAGAATTAACTAAAACATATCTTAATTAATTAAAATCTCATCTTCCAACTTCATTAGAAATCTAATCATAAATTATAGAGAACTATTCATAAAAACTCTTCTTCCTTCTACTAACTTACTTCAAATTAAATAACTTCTTTTCATACTGCTCAAGAACAAGCCCCGAAGGTCATGATTTAACTCCAATAGTTTAAATAATCTCTTTTAAGTAAACATTTTTTTTTCAGAAAAAAAAAGCCAACCCAGTCGACTGAGGGTGGTATATCAGTCGACTGAATTAAGGAGACAGTCGACTGTGGCAAAGGCCCAGTCGACTGCCAGATTTGGTTTTGAAGAAAAATTTAATCAAAGTTCCACCCACCCTACTATTCTGACCAGCCCAGATTGTAAGGAATGTGGACGACATACATATTTAAAACTTTGAAAAAAAGAATCTCAATAAACTTCATTTAACATTCTATCCACATATGAAAATTCCATCATTTTCACTTAAAAGTTAAATAGACATATGAGCACTCATAGAAAATTTGAAACCGAAATACTACTTTCAATACCAATCCAAAAAAAAAAAACACATCCACTTACCCAAAGGGTCCTCACCAATGCATACAGACAATGAAAAGTCAAGTAAGGTCTTACACCTGACAATTTCATTGAGTTTAACTTCTGTAGACCATCAATAGTTTATTTCCTCAAGCAACCAACCATGACTCAACTAAATTAGGTGCTGCCATTACTCCTATATCAAAGGTGATAGGGGATGCCCAAGTCCTATATATTCTCCTGCTATTGCTTTTCCTGAATCACATGAGTTGTTATTTCATAAGAAACAAAATAACAACGTAAGCTTAAGTTTGTAGAAAACATAATAACACATGATATGCATGAATATGATGGATTATGCAAGAAAAAAGTAACAAACCTTAACATTCGCATGCATAATCAATATTCTTCCCATAACTACTTCTTTACCTCTCTTCTCTTCTCTTCAAGAATGAGAATATTTTTCATTACTTGACTTGTCGATTTACCTGCAACTTCAGATTACATTTCATACTTCCGGCTCACAACGAGCCACTTCCTCGTATGGATAAATTATCCATCATGAGCTTCCTTTATCCCTATTGGATTAATTATCCAATAATTGAGTACTCTATTCAATGGATTGATTATCCAATGGTTTTCATAGCTCATTAGGAGCTAATCACTTCGTCCCCGTTTTAAGGATGGGTCGTCCTATACTTCTTAACACAATTACATGTAATAAGTCACAAAATTGGACTTAAATTCCATATCTTCGATTTTATTTGTTCAAATCACAAATAGTTATTCAATCTTACAACTTCTAATGATTTGTTCACAATATTAGATGAGCTTCAATACACAACCTTTAATGAACACTTCATGTCATTCAACGCATTACTTCAAATCATTCACTTATATGTTTCATTTTTAATTTCCAATCATAATTTACAACTACGAATTCGATTTCCAGTACCGACATAGTGTTTACTTATCAAGTCATTGAACTAAAAAGGGAAGGCCTAGGCCAAACCAAAAAGAAAACCTCCCACAAACTACTACTGTCGTGACCCTCAACCTCTGCTTCAAGTATAGACATGCGTCAAATACTAAACATAAAATATGAACCCCAAATGGAGAAACCTTGGCTACTCCCACACACATCCTTCAACCTACCCAACCCTTAACCCTCCTACATCAACTTCATACAGTCAATTTAATCTTCCGACTAGCTTCTATAACATTCAAACTTCTTAACCCTTTAAAAAATAATTCATTTTGAAAATAGTTTATCATTTTACTACAAAATTTAGTATTTCACACCAATTACCAACGTCATATATCCTAGGCTTATGCTAGGATTATACTACTATGTTCAAGGCTTCAAATTGACAATAATCAAATATTCTAAGTAATCAAGAATACTCAAAACTTCAGACTTCACGCAATTATTGTCTAGGGTTTCGGCCTTGGCATGCCATTAGCCAAAATAATCTCAAAACTTCTCTTAACCTTCAAGACTTCGCACAAACACATCATGGCTTACAAGTATTATGAATCTTACCTCACAACCATAGTGGAATCAAGAAGTTGAGTCGAGTCCATAGCCACTCCACACGAGTCCCGAAAATAGCATCAAACTGCCAGAAACAAATTACTAACTAGTAATTTAATTAACTGGGATAAAATTCACTTATCCGAAAATTACTAAACATTAATCATAGGCTATACTCTATGCTTATTTCACAGAATTGGGACCAATTTCGCAAAATAATATCCACAAGGCTGAAACCCCTAAATCTGTCCTAAGAATTATCCGAAAACCTTAGTTTTCTCAAAAATGGAATCGATCCCATAAACACTGTTCTAGCAAGTTTACATACTTAGATCTAAGTCCAAATCCATGATCCAATAGCTAATAGCATGAGAAAAAAGCGAAAAATCCAACAAAAATCAACTCACGGGTTCAACAACCCTAACCTCTCGATCATCAACAAAACATCGACAATCAATCAAACAAAATTACTAGAAATACTCTACTAATCTAGAAGATTTCCTTTCACAAAGAGATTTGAAGAAAACAAGCCGAATCGAGCCAGAAATCGACCTCCAAAGATCACCAAATCGCTGCGCGGTTTGCCCCTATTTTTCACCGATCTCCGCCACTCTTTCCTCCTCCTCCTTACGTCACCGGCGACGTCGAGCCTCGCCGGAGGTGGCACGCCGGTGGCTGATCTCTTTCGTCCTCCCTCCCTTCTTCTTCTTCTTCTTCCCTTCCCTTCTCCCTTGCTCACAATTTCCTCTGGTTTGTGCGAACAGTGTATGCGACCGAGACTTGTTTTTTTTTAAAGCTAATCTTATCAATAATATATATATATATATATATATATATATATATATTTCAACATATATATAAATATACTCTCTTGATAAAAAAATAAATTTTAATCCCGAAAATTCTGTTCTTTTCAAGTAATTAATTAATATTTTCTGGGTCCTAACATCCTCTACCACTCAAAAGGATTTTGTGCCCGAAATCAGACATACCTCATAGAAAAAACAATTCTGAAAACCACCTCGAAAACAATCCCTTCCAAACCATTCCACAACAGAACCTCACTGATCAAACCTGCAAACTCCTGGCGGGTACTCCTAAAACATGACCTAAAAAGAGAGAGAGAGAGAGAGGGGGAGAGAGAGAGAGAGAGAACTTCGTGTAAACGAACAATCTCACAGATGTATGCAACGACAACAATCAATCTAGCCAAACAAGTACCCGAAGCTGACGGTAAACACTGCCCCAAAGCAGGATGATCCCAAAAATCGAAATGTGTTTGATTACACCAAACTGATCGGCATTAAACTGACCTACGTCTAACTCATCTACGTCAACTGTCCTGTACCACATCGTCCTATATCCCACTAAGGGTGTTCCATCAGGTTTAGATCACCATATCAAACTAAGAATGCTTCATCAAACTAATAAGACTTCAATTTCCTGCAATGACTTCAACAATCTAACAACATTCCATCTGACTGAGAATTTTTCACTAGACCAAGAGAACTTCATCAAAGTGAAAATTGCTTCGACAAACTAACCAGTAACCGTACAACACATCATGATTAGAGGCGATGGATTGAGAAGACTCGTGGCTCACCTCTACTATAAACTTCTACACTTCACAAGCAACATGTTCTCACCACAGAGGTGATAGTAGGGATTCCATTCCCATACTCCCATGACTAACACTGAATCATTTAAGGCATAGCGTCTACCTAGGACTCACAACACACACATTTAATCTTACCGAGTAAACATAGCACTCTACAAAGGACAACAAGGATGACAACTCACCATTGATGCCTCCACTTATCACTGTCTGCCTTCAAGGTACCAACACTTAACTGTAACCCTCCGAGGTGAGATCATGATTTAAATATGAAATCACAACAGGCAGGTGTTACATCTACCACTCAGGTTTCTAAGCTATCACATCAATCGCGTGGCCCAAAACTTCACTTAACTTTACCGATACCACCACAATAATCAACTTAACCGGGGCTCCTTAGGTTTCCTTATTCAGACATATCCTCCACTATGGCTATCATAACTTAACTCTAACAACCACACAAACTGTAACTGTCCTCGGTGGAATGGCTCAAGCATTCAATATCGTAAGAACCACGCACAGCGGCATTCTCGTAAGAACCCTACTCCATTACCTTCATTCTGAAGGAATTGGCCTGACCAGCACCAACCTCGAACTACTAACTACAACATCCTCCTCAAGGATCATACACTTACATCCCTTTATCAATTGGAATAGTCGACACTCATTTACATCACACCATCAAATGGCATCACTGCTAGACCAACACTATCCAAGGTAACCCTCGAGAATCTCCTATGGAGCTAAAAAAACACACTGTGCCTCATGAGAAATCCTATAACCCTCATCTCTACCGGTCTCCCAAAGTCGCAGTACCTCGGTTATTCGAGATCATAAATTCTTGACAGATAACAACATGCATCTTCCTCACAACACCAACCGGCCTAACACAATGGTTCCTTCTGCACACTACACTCAAACCTCAGAAGGGTAGGACAACTAACCATATCCGAATGCCATAAGTGAACCTACTCACACCGGTACTAACTTATTGGTTCCTGTTCACAGTTGTCAGAAGACTACCACAAGGTTCTAACCTGCGAAAACCTCCATCCTAGCGTGGTCTAGAGAGAACCAATAGACAACCTTAAGGGACCAACTACAGTCGGCCATCACTTGCCTATCTAAGGCATCATCACACCGCATCGTACCAATCCCCCACCAAAACAACTTCCCCCCCCCCCCCCCCCCCAAGGGGTGTAAATGGTGACTCAGCGATGGTCACCATCAATACGAGCACGAAACGTTGCTGACCAGTCCATACTGCAAATGGGATCAAAGAAACCCATAGTCATTATAGATGCGCACAAGGCATCTAGCCGCATCTTTAAAGGATATGAATAACCTTTATACTTGTCATGCAACCACATTATTATCGTCCATTCCAACTCCCTCGTACCTCGCTCCTCGGAGAGGCTTACCAAGGACTTCTCACAATTTCGATTGGGGAAGCGATGACCTTGTCACCACCTCCCCACTACAAGCACCCTTCTCATCAACTAAAAGAAGGCCAGATCCCCAACAAGGTACTCAACCTAACCATCTCCCCCACCCCCACAACATCTTCCGCACCTCTCCAACGATTGGAAGTGTGTCTCAAATGATCGTGTTGCGACTGAAGAGGAATCGACACTCTTGACTTCCCAGCCTTCGGACCCACGTGCCACTGCACTCATAGGGTACAAATTCCCCACTCCAAAAATCGTAATCATCCCAACGATTCCTGGGCCACGTGCAACAGTAGCCCTCTAAACTTCAACCCCACTAACCTTAAAGCTGATGTTATTTTTAACATCACCCATGTCTCTAGATCCCATCCCAAGGGGATCCCCCCAGAAGGACCTCTGACCCCAAAATTAACGTTTGATTTTCTTCACACGCAACCTGAATGACTCCCAAAAAGGACGTCTTGTAACGACCCGACCTAAACCAATAAATAATCTAAGGAGGAATATCCAATGATCAGGTCTCATGCATAATATTTATTTCTTTAAAAAAATACCAATTTAAGAAAAATAAGAAAATTTTTTCTGTTAAGAAATTTCAAGAAAAATATTGAAAAATATTCTAACTCTTTTTGGAAAATTTCGGTAGAGTTTTCCCTGTTTTTAGACTAAACCTAAATGGGCAAAACCTGCAAACAAGATACCTGGACAATCTGGATATTCAACAATCCGCATATGCGGCAAACCTAGGCTACTCTAAGCTACAACAAGCCGATATCTGGCACAACCACACTACTAAATCACAAATAATACTAATCTCAACATATATCAACGGGACGGCCCTTAGGCAGTTGCAACCCCCTAACAAATCTACAACAAAATAAAATAACTAACACAAAAAGGAGAATTAAAACTACCCAGCTGGATCTCAGATGCATACATGAAATGAAAAGTGGCCTTATGGCCGTTCAGTCATCCAACAACAAATAAAGTATAATGAATTATACATTCACCTAAAAGAATTAATAAACAGCATGAGCACATGAATAGTATATGCTCTTGCTTCCCCCATCCTTGCTCCATGCATCAATAGTCTTCTTTCGTCTAACCTAAATAATGTTGGAGTGGCTGAGCCACAGTTTTAGGATAATAGAAAAAATAAACCGCAACATGATATGTAAGGTTGAATATGCAGCACTTTAAAAAAATAGGATTTTTGAGACATGAAAACAGTCTTATAAGTATAAAAATGAACCACGTCTGCATAATCGGATTTCTAATATATAAACAGAAATACTTAGGTTAATGTGTCCTTATGCCATAAGGGATAACATGCTCATGCTCATAAGACTAATGTATACATTAAGCCTCTATTTGAAATCCATACTACCGATTACTCAGTTTATCACTAATCATCTGTAAACTTATACTCACAACTTCAAGATAGTTAATAATTACACCTTATATGCTAACAGGTATAAGTTGCTAGACGAAGGTAGATTTAGTTCCATACGTAATAAGATAGTCATTGTGTGTCAAATGTGTCGCATGAAATATAAGCAATGACGTGCTCTCATCTACATGAAGAATGATACATGGTGCTACATGTCAAAGTTATAAAAGAAGCTGAAAAGCTGAATTATATGCATCTACTTCTCATAAGTGATAATATGCTCATGTTTAAATGTGTATTGCACACATAATCTAAACCACACACCATGTATCGTAAAGTAAACAAGCTATGTCCCATACCATAGCTCGTAAACGTTATGCTTACATACTCACACAACACCACCATGTATCGTAGGGTAGACAAGCTATGTCCCATACCATAGCTCGTAAACCTTGCGTGTACATACGCACGCACCCATGGACCGGACCCTGGACTAGATAACGAGTCTAATCTCGGTTGAACAACCCCCATGGAACCACCATCGTGGGCCAACTTCACGGACAATGTCAACATAAGTTGGGAAATGGCCATCTCCCATTGTACAACTCTCATGGAATAAGTCAACGTGGACTAACCTCACAGCTCACTTCAACGCTAGTTGGAAGCCTTAGACACAACCCCCTACTCCCTTCCAGTCACAATGTCAACAGTACAAGCATCCACCACATAAAAGCACAAAGATACGAATAATGTGCATCAAAAGATCACAATGATCAACTCACATGTATCCATAAACACTAATGTGCAAGGATATAACATAGGCCATCCAATAGTATATCCCAAATACCAAAGCTTAGGCTATTAAAAGGGAGCCTAAGGATCACCAAAAACCGTATTTGATATCCAATACTACACATAATCCAATCGTAAATAATATTGGCTTTCATAAGGGAGCCTATGCAAGTCCAGCCACACAATTAACTCACCGAAATAGAAGCTAATGCATGTCAGCTTAAAACTCTTTAATTACATCAAGTGATCATATGATTCAACTACAAAAAGGGTAGGCTTTTATAAGGG
>JAULLG010546818.1:0-10637 GCA_035668355.1 Sarracenia leucophylla
CCTCGTACCAAACATCTTGGAATAATATTCCGAAGGTTTTCTAACCACCGGTAATATCGCGGAACCTCGAATTACAATACGAATTTAATTTATTTTAAAACTTTTTCAAGAAAAGCTTTAGCCTTTAATTTTGAAATTCGTTTTAATCCCTCCAAATAAAAACATTTTAAATTCGTTTGGTCCACGATATTACACATACTCACACACCCGCGTATCGTAAGTAGACAAGCGATGTCCCATACCATGGCTCATAAGCTTTACGCTACAAATACACACACATACAGGCACACCAGAAACGGACCTCGGAGTAACGGACGAGTCTAACCTCGGTTGTACAATCCCCACGGAACACCCGTCGTGGACCAACCATACGGACACCTCATCGTATGTTGGGAAGGTCTCGGCCATCTCCATTGTACAACCCCCACGAACGCCTCATCGTGGACCGACCTCACGGAACACCCATCGTGAGTCGGAAGACTTAGACTCCACTCCCCACTCCCCCGTAGGTCCCAAACTAGAGCACATATATCCACAATACGCAACAACCAGGTTCTCAAGCAGTGAATCTAATATCACAGGAATCCAGGCCATAGATGCCGTAATCTCAACAGGGTTCTTACAACCCAAACAGAGGAGTATAATCACCGTATACTATAATCACAAGTATCCAGCACAAAACATACACGATGTGCGCTAACAGGTTACAACGATCTACATGCAGATACCCACAAACATTAAGTGCAAGGGTACGTACTCAGGCCACCTAACAACGGACCTCACATACCATGTCTAGGCTATATAGAAGGGGAGCCTAAAGATCATCCAATTGGTGATCACAAACCAACACCAAAGTGTCCACATAAGTGTCACTGCCAACACAACGATATCTACCAAAGGGATATCCTGGACAACACACGTGACTCGATCGCAAACAATAAGGCTATAACAAGGGTGCCTATGCACGTCTGATCATACACTTGAGTCACCACAATAATAGTTAATGTATGTTAACTTAACTCTTTAACTATACCACGTAATCCCACGAATTCACAATCCAAAATATTGGCTTTTCTAAGGGAGCTTTATAATCCCCAAACATATTAACTAGACTTCACGCGATGAGTTAGGTTACTTAGGTCTTTCAACCCCATGTAACTCGAATGACCTAAAGAAGTCATCAACTTAACGGGCTAACACAGCTTAGCCTTAACCTCTTCTTTTATCTCAAGTCACTTACTCAAGTCGTCACATAACAAGGCCCAAATAGTCTAGCCTAGGCCTATCCAACCATCTCAATTAAACTCAAACATAACATGAATAAAAGTGTACCACATACATAGGCTACGAGCAAGGGAATCTAGACATTCTCATGTCCTCTAAACAACACTCAACGTTACAAATCAGTACTCAGGAATCTAGGCTATCGCGAAGGGAGCCTAAGGATGAGAAAGTGCCTCAACCAGAATTTAAACCCTACGCCAACACATATCTCTATGCTTTAAGAATGGAGAACCAAGAATAGCCTAAGTATCTCATATATTTCAAACACTTAGGATAGCCTATCTCAACCTTCACCTCTTAACTCAATCTTAAATAGGATCACATATTACTCGACCTTCAGAATCTAACGAATTCGTACAAATAAGATGACACCGTACCGATTCGTGAACAAAGTACCATTTTTGTTTACTTAAAAATTTTCATACTTACACCCTAGGCTTCTTTTCATGCCTATTTCACATAAACTAAGACATTATCTCAGGATCATAGGATTCGGGCCTTGAACTCGATTACCAACTCGTGAATTTATTAAAGAATGTCGATTTCTTATACTCAAAAATTACCAAACTCGAAGCATAGGCTAAATAACATGTCAATTACACGTATTCAAGGCCAATTTCTCAAAAATATAACTATTGGGTCAAAAGTCCCAATTCTAGGCCAAATACCCCAACCGAAACCCTAGTTTCTCCAAATCCGAAATCAATCAATCCATCCTACTTCTAGTGAGCTAGGATGATTTTTATAATGCTCTAAGGCATGTTCCTATCATTAAATTACATGATTTAAGCACAAAAAACCAAGAAACCAGTTTTCGGGTCCGACGGGTACATCTCGAGTTAGGGTTTGAGTTGATCAATGAAAACTTCGTAATAACACAAAGTAAATCAGTAGAGTTGTTTAGAATGTCTAAAAACCTACCTTTGTGAAGAAAAAGGGAAGAAATCGAACCAAAATCGAGCCGAAATCGCCCGTCGAAGTCCGGCGTTCGCGTCGCCCCTGCTCTCCCCCTTTTCGCCGCTGTTTCTTCACGCCGCCGGCACCGGTGGGTGGCGATGGTGTCGCGACGGGACTGGCGAGGCTCGGCGGTGGTCCGGCGGCCCTGCTCCGGCCTTCTTCTCCGGCGAGCGCCTCCTCACAGTCGCGATCTCCCTCGCGCTTTCTTTCCCTCTGCCTCTCGCTGTGTTCGCGTGCGTGAGACAGCCCGTAAGGGCTGTTTGGCAACTATTATATTTTTTTTTTGTTTTGTTTTATTATTATTTTTTTTTGAAGAAGGATCTAGAAAACCCATTTTCAAAAAAAAAGATCATTTTCTCTTAAAAGAAAGTTTTAAACTTTTACCCAAAATCTCCGAAAAAAATTATCTGGAATAAAATAGGTTATCCCAAAAATCAGATTATTTAAATAAATCATTAATTAAAAAGTTCGAGTCATTACAACCTCCCCCACTTAGAAGATTTCGTCCCCGAAATCTCAACGTCTCGAAATCACTGTGCCTTCCCCACTTAGGAGCGATACCTCACTCAGTAGATAACCCCATCAACACACAACTATTCCATATGATCCACCAAACTTATCTCAATCAGGTCGTCTTACCAGTCACACGCGGATCAACAAACCTATCAGCCTCTAACTGATCCTCACAACAAACGTGCAAAACTCTCTCTCAAATAGATGAGTTTCTCAAAACATACACTTTTGGCGTAACACACTAATCTAACACAAGATATTGAAGATGACACAACAGCGTTGTAACCACTAAGGGTATCGTTCAAGGTGAGGGGATTCTCAGAAAGGGCTATAACCTCAAAAGCTACAGTCAACTGTCCACCTACAGGGTTCGGACAAACCGTCACGGATATCTATACCATACGATAACTACTACGTACTGACGAGGTCAAAACTCACTAACTCGAGCAAGCACTCAATCTCAAACTGAGACGAACAACCACTAAAGGCATCTCTCCAATGAAAAGAGAACTCTCAAGCAAGGGGTCCTTCTCAAGGGTTTACTCTATCAGGGTCACATCACATCATTACGCTCTCGTCCACTACGGTCCCATCCATGTTCCATCGTGCAAAGTACTTCCGTTTGTAAGCACTCGGTAGTACACGGCTCACAACGCAACAACAAGGCACGAGAACACATGGATCACGACATAGCACGACTCGTGATGTGCGAACATCACATCAACACAACCCTACCGGGTAACCACCTAACTCATAGGTCTACCCATTCTCAGACACTCCTCTCTATCCTACTCCCTCGGGTAAGATAACCAAAGTCTAGAGAATAACAACCCTATCACGGCGCATGCTAACATCTATGCACATAAGCACTTGAGCACACCCATACATCATGATATACCGATGAGGCTATTCGGAATGATACATCAATTCGAACAACTCGTTTGGATTTCTAACTAGAACGAGTGTTCGCGACACACTCTCCTAACCAGACTCCCAAGGTAGTTAACCGGACGCCAATGGCAAGAATTACCATCCTCAAAGTCCTACCTCCATGCTCACGTGCTCACGTAATCACATAATCACAAAGCATGCGCAAATAAGTCGCATCGCATCACAAGCACACAAGCACACAAAACATTGAGGCAACAAGCAATTCACCCCTCTCGGTACAACACACGACCCTTCCCACGGTCCTAAGGTATTCGAGCCTAGAGCTCTGATACCATCTGTAACGTCCCGACCTAAACCAATAAATAATCTAATAAGGAATATCCAATAACCAAGTCTCATGCCTTCATAATTCAATTATCTTTTAATGCCCTCAAACTCCATGAAGAATATTATATACTCTTAATGCAATTCCACACATATACAATACTTAATATCAATCCACATATTCATACGCTCAATACTCAATCATTCATATTAATTCACATAATTCATTTCAATATTCACAATTTATACATAAATATCAAAATTTTCATTAACAAACTCTCGATTTCAACAAAACAGAATTACCCCAACCATCCAAATTTTGGTTCAATGCCTCACGTTCTTCAATTTGCAACTCAACCAATTACTAGTTATTGTCATGGTCGAAGAATCGAATTTACATTATCCCATGACAATCTCACACCAAGAAAGTTAACTCATAAATTAAAGGTAGTGTATAAGAATATCAAACCTCAACCAAGACTCAAAATTCATAATTTGACTGAGAATCAACAACCGGAGAGTAACTGTCCAATTAAGTCACAGATTTCTAGCATTACAGAACTCAATAAAGGAGAACGAATAACAAAGGGTCACTGAAAACTAGACTCAGCCGAAGAACCAATTTCCAACTTAATTTCCATGCTCTAGACTTTATCATAAATCATAAATTCTAGCTCCAATCAATTCTTAAGCATGAAATTTAATATGTTCTCAATTTGGTGCTTACTTGTTCCAAACCGAAACCCTAGTTGCTCAAAATCAAAATCAATCCAACAATGGAAAATCTTGCAAGATAAAAATAATTATCAGGATATTTTAGAACTAATTCTAATGGCTAAAAGCAAGATTTAAACAAAAAAAAGAAACAAAAGTCAGATTTCGACCCTGACGGGTGCCTCACGACCTTGGGTTTTGGTTGATTATCAAATCTTTGCAAAATACACAATCTATATGAGTAGATAGGTTTAAAATGGCTAGAATCCTACCTTAGTTGAAGAAATTGCAAGAAATCAAACCAAATCGGAGCCGAATCGAACCATTGGAGCCGAGTCGAACCATCGGAGACACGGTGGTCGCGCGCCGTTAATGCTCTGTTTTCGCAATTGGTTTCCGTCGTTTCTAACGTCGGTTGGCTCCGGTGGTGGCACGACGGAGGTCAGCGATGCTCGACAATGGTCCAGTGACCCCCTCCTCCCTTCTCCGATCTGTCTTCTCCCTCGTGTCTCTCTCTCGCTCGTCTGTTCTCACTAGTGTGCGACTTAGGTCGCGTGCGGTTGTTTGGCAAATGCTTTTCTATTTAGTTTTTTTTAAAGAATATTCTACACTCTTTTAAAAGAATTTTATAAACACATTAAAAATATTAACCTTTTTAAATTCACGGGTAAATGATTAAGTTAATAACCATGTAAATTTATTTTGAAAGAAATTCGGGGTTAAAAATCAATTATCCAAAAATCATTTGACTTAAATTAAATTACTAAATAAAATAGATCCAGTTATTACAACCTCCCACACTTAGAAGATTTCGTCTCCAAAATCTAAATGTCTCGAAATCACTGTGCCTCCCCCACTTAGGAGCGACACCTCACTCAACAGATAACCCCATCAACACACAACGGATCCATTTGATCCACCAAACTTATCTCAATCAGGACGTCTTACCAGTCACACGCGGATCAACAAACTTATCAGCCTCTAACTGATCCTCATAACAAACGTGCAAAGCTCACTCTCAAATAGACGAGTTTCTCAAAACATACACTCTTGGCGTAACACACTAATCTAACACAAGATACTGACAACGACACAACATCGTTCTAACCACTAAGGACATCAGTCAAGGTGAGGGGATTCTCAGAAAGGCCAATAACCTCAAAAGCTACAGTGAACTGTCCACCTACAGGGTTTGGAAAAACGGTCAAGGATTTCTATACCATACCATAACTACTATGTACCGACGAGGTCAAAATTCACTAACTCGAGCAAGCACTCAATCTCAAACTAAGACGAACAGCCACTAAAGGCACCTCTCCAATGAAAAGAGAACTCTCAAGCAAGGGGTCCCTATCAGGGGTCTACCCTATCTGGGTTACATCACATCATCACGCTCCCATCCAAATTTTGGTTCAATTCCTCACGTTCTTAAATTTGCAACTCAACCAATTACTAGTTATTGCCAAGGTCGAAGAATCGAATTTACATTATCCCATGACAATCTCACACCAAGAAAGTTAACTCATCAAGCAAAGGTAGTGTGTAAGAATATCAAACCTCAACCAAGACTCAAAATTCTTAATTTGACCGAGAATCAACAACCAGAGAGTAACTGTCCAATTAAGTCACAGATTTCTAGCATTACAGAACTCAGGAAAGGAGAACGAATAACAAAGGGTCACCGAAAACCAGACTCAGCCGAAGAACCAATTTCCAACTTAATTTCCCTGCTCTAGACTTTATCAGAAATCATAAATTCCAGCTCCAATCAATTCTTAAGCATGAAATTTAATAAGTTCTCAATTTGGTGCTTAATTGTTCCAAACCGAAACCCTAGTTGCTCAAAATCAAAATCAATCCAACAATGGAAAATCTTGCAAGCTAAAAATAATTATCAGGATATTTTAGAGCAAATTCTAATGGCTAGAAGCAAGATTTAACCAAAAACAGAACAAAAGTCAGATTTCGGCCCAAACGGGTAACTCGCGACCTAGGGTTTTGATTGATTATCAAATCTTTTTAAAATACTCAATCTATATCAGTAGATAGATTTAAAATGCATAGAATCCTACCTTTGTTGATGAAAATTGGAGAAATCAAACTGATTGGAGCCGAATCACACTGTCGAAGCTCGCGAGGTCATCGCGCGTTGTTCGTCTCCTGTTTTGCTTTTGTTTCTCCTCTCCCTCTTGCATCACCGGTAGTACTGGAGACGCCGGAGGTGACTGGCACCGGCGGTGAGCGACGGTGGCTCTCTCTTCCACTCCTTCATCCCTGATCTCTCCAGATCTCTCTCCTTCACTCTCTCGTGCAAAGGTTCTCTCTGTTATGCGCGAATAGGGTTCGCGAGACTTCTATTGCTTTTTTTAATTATTATTATTATTATTATTATTATTATTATTATTATTTGTATTTTAAATTCTAGATTTCTCTTTAAACAAAGTTTTAATTAATTTTTTTTTTGCCAAAAATATCCGGGTATAAAATCCATAATCACAATCCTCTTTGACTTTAGATTTAAATTATTAGATAAAATAGTACAGGTCATTACAATCGTAATTGTCAAACTCTTTGACGTTTGGGGCATCTACTTTATGGGACCATTTTCGCCATCCTTTGGATGCGAATACGTTCTCGTAGCAGTCGATTATGTATCCAAATGGGTTGAAGCAACGACAACCAAATCGAATGACCACAAAGTGCTCGTCAAATTCTTGTAAAGTAACATCTTTACTTGATTTGGCTTCCCAAGAACAATCATCAGCGACAGCGGTATGCACTTCTTGAATAAATATTTTTCATCCCTTCTTCGACGTTATTCGATACAACATAAGGTCCCCACCTCATATCATCCACAAACAAGTGGCCAAGTCAAAGTCTCGAATAGGGAACTCAAAAATATTCGGATAAAAATCGTTCGTTCAGATAGGAAAGATTGGTTCGAAAGGATAGACGACGCCATTTGGCATATCGTACCACATACAAAACCTATATCAGAATGGCCCCATACCGTTTAGTCTTTGGTAAACCCTACCATCTGCCAGTTGAGCTGGAACACTGAGCTTACTGGGCTATAAAAACGTTTAAGTTTGATTTGCCCGATGCCGGCACCCATCATCGATTACAACTTAGTGAGCTAGAGGAATTACGAAACGGGGAGTATAACAACTCCAGAATCTACAAGGCTTGAATGAAAACATTTGATGACAAACAAATCCATACGAAGACGTTCGAGTCTAATCAGAAAGTCTGGTTGTTCAATGCCAAGCTACGTTTATTCCCTGGCAAACTTTAATCTAGATGGGAAGGCCTATATGCAGTGACTCGTGTCTACCCACATGGTGCCTGTCAGCTGCTCAACCCAAAAACAGGTCATTTCTTGTATGTCAACGGGTAAAGGCTTAAACCATACATTGAAGGCATATCAGTTGACCCGGCATCCGAAGCCATAAAACTATCCGACCCAATTCCGCTAGTTGAGTAATCGACTGGCCAAGTTTGGATAAAGACGTTAAACTTAGTCCTGCCTGGGAGGGAACCCATGGGCACTGTAAAATACACTTCACCAATAAAGAAATTACCATGTTCAAGTTGGGGGGATTAAACAAAACAAACCTCAAATAATCCTTAAAATTTTTTTTGGAAATATTTCGGTCTGAAGACATTAAACTACTCTCTTGACTAAGTTGTCTTCTGCGCACGCCGAGGTTAAATGGATCGTGTGCCTAACTTTGGTCAGCCAGAGTAGTTTCAAGGTAAGAGTCTCTTTGCCTTAAAACATAGAGCTAAGAGATAAGGATTCTGTAGATGTTGCCTCAAGAAAAGTTGTTGCGGACTAGTGGACCACTGCAACACACGTTTCAAGGTGTATTATTATTCCCGAGGTCAATAAATCTCCAAAGTGGTCAAGAGAGGGATGAGTAAGCCCACTGGATGGGTTGAGACTCCTCTCCATGAATTTACTGACACATCTAGTCGTAATGCCCCGAGCTACCAGCCTAATCAATCCGAAGATCTGATTGAGGATATACTACAAGGAATCCAACTCTTGGGAATCTGAGTATAAGAGACCCATCTTTTGCTATGTTGGAGTAACATAGTCATTAGTACAGAAATTTCTGGTATCTGCTTGCTAGGCCATTTATTCTAACAATTTCTTTGGGCCTATTAAAGTCTTAGAAGTTGATTTCGTGCCTTTTATTTTTTTATATACAAAAAAAAAAACGCCCAGACGGGATTACCACCGTCAGGACACCACGTCACCTAACGGTTAAATTTTTGAAAAGGCATATCAAACATCACCGTCAGGATAGGACTAAAATGTCCAGACAGAATCCCAACAGACGCCATTCAATGCGCCGGTCAAACGTCCCTTCACATTCAAAAACGTCCGGATGGTACTGAAATGTCCGGACGGACCACCAATCGACGTCACCTCGAAAAGGCGCAAACATTTAAAATCGACCAAAACCATCGGGATGGACGTCACAACTGTACGATGACGTCCGGACGCTATCCAATTTACGTCCGGACACTACACGCCTAAAAAAGCCCTTGCCGAACCTTCTATTCTTCTCACCTCTCCAAAACCTTCGCTCTCACACACACACACACACACACACACACACACTCACACAAAACCTCCCTTCCAAACTCTCAAAGATGTCATCCCGACCAAACAAGCGCGGTCGAGCCACTCGTAGCCAATAGCAGAGTTAGGGTCCAGCCAGCAACGGGAATTTGCTTCGGTCCCATCTGGGCTTTGGCTTACCATGGCCCTGCACTACATGACGCATTTCCCAATTCTCGACCCTTCCTCGCTGAATGCCCTGAGGCCCACCTCGGTATCGACCTCCTCTACGGTCGCAGACTAGGTAGCCTTTTTGGCCCATTTCCGCCATCGGTCCCCCGGCTTGTCCGGCTCATCTACCAGAACCACCACCAGGAGTTCCGCTACGACCCCCTCAGCAATAGAGTCGAGATCCTCTGCAGTAACATCGACGGCTACAACGTTGAGCTCGACCGTCATCTTCTGGCGAAAGTCCTCAACATTTTTGGTAACGTAGAGGATGAAGCCATCGATTACCGTGACCCGATCCCTGACAATGTGACACTCTAGATGATGGGATAGGACGTCTCCGAGGGGTGCACGCCTCAAGGAGAACTCTTCGCCCGCAACGGAGAGCTTGTCGCTGGACTTTGGTTCATCGACAACATCCTCAAAGCCAATGTCTTTGCCCTCTCACACAAAGACGAATGCCACAACAAGGTCCTCCGTACGCTCTATGCTCTCCACCGCAACCGTCAGCACTCCATCCCCGAGGTGATGACCACGCAGATGGGATGATTTCTCGATCGCTCGTACGAGCATCTTCCATGTGCCAACATCATCGCCCCCTATGTCACTCGAGCCACAAGCAACCACCCTGCCCCCCTGATGATACACCGCACCGACCCCACCGACACTCGTCCTATCGTCTATATCCAACGTAGTTGGACAAACAGTGTCGGGGCTCTTCGGTCTCGCAGAGTATAGCCTGCCCACCAACCAGACGACCAGGAGCCCACCGATATACAACCTACCCTGACCCATCATCGACCTTCACACTGACCTCCACCCACCACCGCCGGACCATCCACCTCCGCATCCACCGATGCATCAGAGGCATCATGGATTTTTACTTACGGTGACTATGACGCTATTATAAACCAAATGGACACCAAGTCAAAATATATACGACGGATGATGGCGGCTCTGGGCATCCATTAGGAACTACCCCCCCCATAGTGACTACCCTACACATCCACCTGCTCCAAGTCAAACTCACACCACGTGCACCTACACCAGTGTTAGGATGGTATACATAAAAGCCATGCTTTTACGTATTATCCTGGATCTTGAGAATATTAATGAGATTCAATTGAGAGGATATGTATACTAGGATTCATATTTA
>JAULLG010546926.1:0-10637 GCA_035668355.1 Sarracenia leucophylla
ATGATCCGTGTAGGTACCTTTGAATCGGATATATGTCATGGTTGATTATCCTTAGGCTTTTTTTTATAGCCTTTGTTTTGGTATTTGGAATATACCGTGTATGGCCTTTATGGCAGATTGTGGCATTTACGGCAGATTGTGGCCTTTACGGCAGATTGTGGCCTTTATGGTAGATTGTGGCCTATGTGGCATATTGCTACCCTGTATGGGATTCAGTGTTGAGTGATTAGCTTTGTATCCTTACACATGTATGTTCTTGGATGTTTGTGATATATGTGTGGGACTAGAGGGGAGTGGGAAGTGGAGTCTAAGCCTTCTAACTAGCGTTGAAGTAGCTGTGAGGTTGGTCCACGTTGAAGTGAGTTGTGGGGGTTGTACAGTAGGAGTATGGCCAGGGCCTTTCGATCCACGTTGAGGTGAGCCGTGGGACTGGTACAACCGAGGTTAGACTCGTCCGTTACTCTGAGGTCCATCTCTGGTGTGTGTGCGTTTGTAGCGTAAAGTTTACGAGCTATGGAATGTGACACGCTTTTTTGGGTATATAGTCAACATTTCTGAAATGTTTTTCGTTTTCCTAGTATGGTAATGAGATTGTCACATGCTATAACTTGAAGATTTTAGAACCGATTATCAGTATGAGATTCATGTACAATTTGTAGGCTTTGAAGTGAGATATTTGGGCTTATGGATTTTTGGTGGAACTCTCACGTTATTAGCTTATGTGTAATATTTTAACAAAACTAAAATGTGAAATTCTAGGATATTATTTCCGGTATATGTATCGACTAGCTAAAGGCCTTGTTTATAGCTTTATGCTTTCATTGTTATCATTGCTACTTTGTTTAAAGTCTTGCTTTTCTTGTAACTAGCTTTTATCGTGTGCTTTGATGGAGTCTGATTATATTGTTTTGATGTATTGATTTATGGATTAAGTAAAAACTAGTTAAGATCTATGTTTACGTGTTCCATTCTTAATACTATTTAGAACTTTGTTTTAATTGTGATTGAAATACCTTGGTTACATCCTTTATGGAGTATGATGTTGATGTTTTTGGAGATTTGAGGTTAGAACGGTTGGTTCTACTGACTTTGATGAGATTGGGCAACGATAAGCCCGGGACATTATTGAGAAGGGGCGACGGTAAGCCCGGATTGATGGACTCGGGTGCGTGTGTTGTTTGTGTTTTATGTATATATCTGAAACCTATATATTTTTTTGTTGGCGTGAATCTCAAATGTGTATAAAAAATGGTATGAGACATGATTTATACGTCATTTGGGATGCACACCGGCCTTGAGTGAGTACTTGATGCTTTTCTCGATCTTCTCCTGTCGTAGACATGTATTTACATAGTATAGTGACTGTTCATGTGCTTGTTTGCTTGGGGGATAGTCAGGACTATTATGTTCGATATGTGTCACAAGATGGGAAGGAGGTCAATGTGAGGTGTGACGTTTATAGGCTATGGTATGGGACATAGCCTATATTCGTCACGAGAGATAAAATTAATTTTACGTATTATTATTTTTGTTTGAGTTTGCCTCTTTTATATATATGTGCTCGTATCCTTTTTAGTCTTGCATTGAGTTATATGTGGCGTGAGCTTCAAATGTGTATAAGACATGGTATAGGACATGCCTTGTTCGTCATTTGTTGTGCACAACTGCCTGGAGTGTTACATGACGCCTTTCTCGATCTTTTCCTGTCTTAGACATGTATTTACATAGTATAGTGACTGTTCCTATGCTTGTTTACTTGGGGGACAGTTGTTAGGATGGTATACTCAAAAGCCATGGTTTTATGTATTATCCGAGATCCTAGGCATAATAATGAGATTCAATTGAGAAGATATGCATATTCGGTTTTATATTTATATTATGTATGATGTATATATATATTTTTCGTATATCTTTTCCAGTATTTGACTCGTCGCATGAAGCGGGGAAAATCGGGTCAAAGGTTCCGACTAATATACAAGTGGGCTCACAACCGTAATGGACCCGTACTGTCCGTTGGTATGGTTGTAACACATCGTTATATTAGCTGATCTTGGCTAGGTAGAAAGGATCGAATCCCGGTCTTGGGATTTGAGTTTCGAGCTCGATGTGTTAGTACACTTGGACTGTAATTGGCGGGATCAATAGGATGATCAATTATATACTGACTATATGAATTGATGCACATCTATATTATCAGCGATTGCACGGTCTCTTAATCCCAATGTGATTGATTGAATCATGTTCGGATGATGATCAGTACTTTAAGTCACCAATGGCTGAGATTTCTATGGCGAGATCAATATGACCGGTGGGTTGGGTGCTGACGTTATTCGTTTGACGGTTGATAATCATCTGACGGAAACCGTGTCTAATATAATACTAGTTGAGGAGTTCCCCCTCGTGTACTTTGCTTATAAGTTTGATTATGCCAAATCTGGCCAGTGGATCATTTGATCCGGCATATCAATAAGTTAAGTAGTGCGGTTGCGAGGAAAAGGGGATTTTTGAATCGGGTTGTCAGTAAATTAATTCGATTATCGGGAATCCATATCTTAAATGTGGGGAGATGGCATTGCATCTGGTAATTGGAAACTTGAGACATAATTCGAGTTTAGGCCGGGAGTTCAGTCAGGGCTTTTACTGGAAATAGTCTGGACTCGTGCGAGAATGGATTAACTCGGGGATGGAGTTAGGGATATCTGGTATTCTCGTAAGATTAGCCCGAGCCCTATACATCCTCGTGATCCCTCGCGTAGCCTTTTTATACGCACCGGTTTTTGGTAGGCTTTGGTATTTATTTAATTTAATTCCATCGTCGGATTTATCACCGGGACGTTCGAGGTATTAAATTAAATGTTCAGGGGTATTTCCGGTATTTGGCACACCAAGTTATTTATGCCTAGGTGGCCAGCCCTAAGAGATTATATTTACCTAATACTTCTCTTAGATATATTTTGATATATCTTGGATAGAGAATAATAAGGTAATGGAATATTCTCTTGGAGAGAATTTAGGAAGGAATAGTTTTTTTCTCCCTCTCTCTCCTACTTTCTCAATGTGTGGTCGGCTCTATCATGGGTGGATTTTGGTGTATATTTAATATATATATTTCTATGTATTTTGTTGAGAAATAATAATAATAATAATAATAATAATAATAATAATAATAATAATAATAATAATAATAATAATATTCTTAAAATATGTGACGCCCCGAATTTCGGAAACGTCAACTGTTTGTGAAATTAATTTTTATTTTCTTCTAGAGAACAAAAATATCAGACCAATTTTTTTTATACTTAAAATAAAGACAAATACATAAACTCAAAGAAAAGATCCATAAAACTTCCAATAGGACTATAGCTAAGTGTTTTACATTCTTCCAAAATAAACAAAAATAATATGGGCACTGGGAAAGAAATCTACATGCAGTTATCAAGGTGCACGAGTCTCGGAACCCTGACTCCATCTTCCTCCTGTAGTAGCTGCTCCTCACCGACTTGTTCATAGTGGTCGTCCTCTTGAGTCAATACGTCGTCTTCCTGTCCTATTGTGTCATCTGGCATTTAAAATGTCATGAGCTATAAAGCCCAGTAGAAACAACGCGTACCCCACTATTCTAGCAATTATAATACTATACAACAAGTGCAGCATATAGCTTGAATATTTAGCAAATCATTCTAGGCAGGATGCGAACAATAATTGAACTGTGAATAAAGTATCACAAGCCAAACTTATGTTGTATGATCATGATAATGAAGGGTAGATAACATGATACTTATTGATATGAAAAAAAACATAATTTTTTAAAGAGAGACTAGGATTTTTCATTCTCATCGATAGAACATACCCAACATGTACTGCACTTCCACAAGTGAGTACCTAATACTGTGGTAGCATTTGTGTTCCTATACGTTAGGCCTTTCACTACCCATCCCCGTTATCTATACGCTCCTATCCTACTACTTGTATGCAGCTAATGATGTTTGACCGGTTCTTCAATCATGTGCGAAAGGCTAGAAAAGATGTGGAACGACATAAGACGGCTCATGACGCAAATGAACCCTCCCTCATTATTACATCCTTTGAAATTTTTCCATAAATCCGAGATTCGATGAGGATGCCATGACATATTTAATATTAAACTTATCATAAATGTGCAAGAAGTAGAACTTTAATATGACATTATCACTTATTACCAAAACTCACTCCAAATCAAAAGTCAAAATTCCTAAAAATACCGATTTGCTTGGTCTTCTTAAATTATACACAACTTTTAAAAAATGGCTTGTAGGGTTACTCTTAAATTTTTGAGGTTGCAATATTTCTAAGTTGGGATCATATTTCATGAATAAACCGAGGCCTAAAAACATGATCAGGGTTTCCATATGTTTGGTTAAAGTGGGCTGGTCTAGAATCGACACCTTTTAGTCAAACGGACGTAGACGGTGAACTGTATCTCTTATTAATGCAAATAATATATGATTAAAAATTTAACTCAAAGATATTTAGCTAGACATAATATTCATCATAAGGCAAAATTTCAGCAATTAGTTATGGTGTTATAAATTGACTGTTCCAACAGTGCCATTTTCAGTTCCAATTTTTTTTATACAAATTTAGTATAAAATTTCTAGATAAATATTTGCTTACTTTTTTGACCCCAAAATTTTATGGTAGTTCGATATTGATGTTAGGGCCATCTTTTATGCTTTGAGTAAGACCAGAAGATATTGTTTAAGAGGTCATTTTTTCTCTGTTCCAAAATAGGTACATATTTACACCATTTTGGTCTAATATGAATATCTCTTATTTCACACATCCAATTGGTTCAATTCAAATCTTAAATGAAAGATAACACCTAAATATAGACTTGGACGTAAAATAGACACTCAAAATAGTTTTCTAGAATTAGTTATAATCTATTAAAGTGAACTCTTATGTTGTCTCAGTTTTTGATTTGGGTCAAAAAATGGCTTTTGGTAGTTTAATCCTACAAAGTGTTACATGCATGTAACCTATTTTTTGAATCTAAAGATATCAAGACAAAATAAGTATTCTAAGCATGTACTTGTATATAGAACTTACACAATTATAGAACATAATCAAGACCATCTAACAAGAAATCTAGTTTAGCTTAATCCTTTTTGAGTCCTATACTTTGTTTTATTATATGCATGGTATGATTTGAATTGTAAAATGATTATAAAAGAAAAATGAAGATGAAGTATGAGATTACATTTCTACCTTAGAGATGGGGATGAAAGCGATGATGCTTCTAAGCTTGATCTCCTTCAAAGAGTCCTCCAACACTTACAAAACTCTAAGTGTTCTTCTAGTTCTTCCTTCTGTTTTTTTTTTTAAATTTCTCTCTCTATATCTCACTCTATCTCTCAATATGATATACAAAGAATCAAAGAGAAATGCAACCAAGGGAGGTAGGATTTTCGGCCAAGGCAAGAGGGGGATAGATATAGGCAGGACAAATAATGAAGGTGTAACACTATTTTAAAAAATGAGCCAATGCATGCCATTTTCTCTTTTCAAGCTATGACAAAGCATTAAGGGAAGATTTTTGTGTGTATAATTGCAGCAAGGTGGGTGGCTAGAGCAAGATTTTCTGTAGATATTTGCATGCTTTTTCATATATTAAGTTATATAGTATTTTTAGGGTAGTTTTGGTACACTCTTTTAATATATTGTATCAAATAATGCACTTTATGTATCTTTTAATTACTTTTTGATTAGAAATATATAAAATTAGCAACTTTATTTTAAAATCCAAAATTTCATAATTAATTATTATTTTATTGCTAATTTGTTAATTATACACCGAATTTTTGATCAAATTAAATTTTTATGTCAAATTGTGTCAATTGGGATTAAAGTTATATTTTAAGTTATTAAGTTATATCTGTTTTATTTTATGTTATGTATAATTATTAATTCTAGTTTATAATTAAGTTAATACATATTTTTATTTACTTTTGGATGCTTATTATTGGGTAGAAGAACGATTAGTGTATTCTACAAACTTAATTTTTAGTTAATTGACTTAAACATTAAGTGGTACTTTATTGTATGTAAATTTTATGGTTTTAATATTACTTTTAATTTTATAATTGGAATATGGATTATAATTAATTATGCATTTACTCTAAACAAAATTGACTTGAGAAATTCAGATTATTACAACCTATCCCCCTTAAAAAAAAATTCGTCCTCGGAATTGGAGTGGTACCATTCGAATAGTTGAGAGTAGTTGGCTCGCATGTAGTCCTCTTGCTCCCAAGTTGACTCTTCTACTCATCGGTGCCTCCATAAAATGTGTACAAGTGGATTGGTTTTTCCTTTTAGAATCTTTTCTCGTCTGTCTATGATCTCAACTTGTTTTTCTTCAAACGTAGTGTCTTTGTCTAGTTGGAGTTCTTCCCAATTCAACACTTGAGATGAGTGGGCCAAATACTTCCGGAGTAATGAGACGTGGAACACGTTGTGTATTTGTTCTAGTTTTGGAGCTAGAGCCAAACGGTAGGCGACCTCTCTGACTTTCTATAGAATTTCGAATGAACTGATGAACCGAGGGGATATCTTTCTTTTTTTTGAAAACGAATCATTCCTCTCTGAGATTGAATCTTCAAGAATACGTGATCTCCGACTTCAAAAGTTAGGGGTTGAGATCGTTGACCGGCGTAGCTCTTCTATCGACTTTGAGCGGTAGCAATGCGTTCATGTATCAATTGAACCTTTTGGGTTGTTTCTTGAACAATTTTTGGTCCAAAAAGGCTGGTTTCTCCCGCATTAATCTAGAAGATCGGTGAGCAACACCTTCGTTCGTATAGTGCTTCGTAAAGAGCCATGCCAATGTTGGCTTGATAATTGTTGTTGTAAGTGAGCTCTATTAACGTTAGATGTCATTTTCAATCTTCCTTGAAGTCCAGAAAACACATCCTTAGCATATCCTCGAGTATCTGAATGGTCCTTTCTGATTGTCCATCAATCTGAGAGGGAAAGGCTATGCTGAAGCATAACTCGATTCCCATTGCCCTTTGTAAACTTGAAACTTCTCCAAAAATGCGAGGTGAAACACAGATCACAATCTGATACGATTGATGCTGGTACTCCATGAAGTCGAATGATCTTTTGGGTGTATAATCGGCCTAGTGCATCCAGGTTATCTGTCTTCCTTATTGGTAAAAATTGAGAGCTTTTAGTAAGATGGTCTACCACTACCCAGATGGTGTCATGTCCTCAAGGTGACCTTGGTAGTTCGATTACGAAGCCCATTACAATGTGCTCTCATTTCCATTCAGGTATCAGTAGGGGTTGAAGTCGTCCACCCGATCATTAGTGCTGGGCTCTCACTTACAAACAAGTGAGGCATCTGGTGACGAATGCAGTGACATCATTTTTCATCCTACTCCACCAATATCGCAGCTTCAAATCCTTGTATATTTTGTTTCTTCCAGGGTGTACTGCGAATTTGGATTGGTGGAAGCTATTTAAGACTTCGTCACATAAAGTGTCAATATCGGGCGCATAGATTCTATCTGAGAATTATAGACTTCCATCAATGTGAACTATCTAGGGTTGGTGTATTGCCGGTTGTATGGAAAGATTTGATGAAAGCCATCTCTTAGTTGAATTGATGGGCTTTGAGAATTTCGTTAAGTAGCGATGATGAAATTGTGATGGCGAATATACACGTGTGAGAATCATTGTCAAAATTTAGTCGAAGTTCACTTTGGGCATTCATCATTTTCAACTTCCCAACTGCGAGGTTCGCCGCACTGGCGTTGGTTTTTCTATTGAGGGTATCAGCCACAACATTAGCCTTCCCCAGGTGGTAGGATAGAGCAAATCGGTTGTCCTCAAGGTACTCCATCTATCTTCAGCTCCTTCAGGGTAAAAAGGTGTTTGAGGCTTTTATGATCTGTGATGAATTCAAATCCTTCTCCATATAGATAGTGTCTTCATTGCCTTAGATCGAACACCACTGCATCTAGTTCAAGGTCATGAGTTAGGTAGTTCCTTTCGTGATTCTTCAATTGTCTTGATCCATATGCCACTACTATGTTATCTTACATCAGAACACATCTAGGCCTTCCTTGGAGGCATCATAATACACGGTGTATCCGTTATCTCTCTCTGGAATGATAAGGATCAACGCACTTGCCAATCGCATCTTAAGCTCTTAAAATGAGGTCTCACACTCCTCATTCCATAAGAACTTCACTCTCTTCTATGTTAGACATGTCATGGGCTTGGCTATCTTGGAAAAGTCTTAGATGAATTACCTATAGTATCCTGTCAATCCTAGGAAGCTCCTTATCTCAAACACGCTCATGGGTTGCTTCCATTCTGATACTGCTTTTACCTTAGTGGGATCTACTGCCACTCCATTCTCTGAGACAACATGTCCCAAAAGCATTACTTCATTTAGTCATAACTCACACCTATTGGCCTTCCCATTTAATTGGTTATCTTGCAAGATCTACAGTACGATTCTCATATTCATGTTCTTCTCTCGAGGCCGAGTAGATCAAGATATCATCAATGAAGACAACGACAAAGAGGTCTAAGTATGGGGTGAAGATTTTATTCATAAGGCTCATGAAAACTATTGGTACATTGGTTAACCCAAGGGGCATCACCACAAACTCAACGTGGCCATATTGAGTGCGAAAAGCCGTTTTGGTTATGTCTTTCATCTTTGATTCGCAATTGATGATAGCTAGAATGCAAATCAATCTTCGAGAAGACCTTGGACACTCTCAACTGATTAAATAGGTCATTGATTCTCGGAAGGTGGTACCGGTTCTTAATGGTAACTTGGTTCAATCATCTGTAATCGATGCACATTCTCAATGAACCGTCCTTATTTTTCACAAATAGTGCTGGGGTTCTCCATGGTGAAGTGCTTGGTCAGATAAAACCTTTGTCGAGCAACTCTTGCAATTAGATTTTTAATTTCTTAAGTTTCGCTGGGGCTATACGATGTGGTGGCATGGAGATTGGGGAAGTACGTGATTGAAGTTTGATGCCGAAGTCCATATCACAAGTAGGTGGTAGCCTAAGTAATTCATCTGGAAAGACATCTGGGATTTCGAAATCTATCATTGGGAGTTTCACCTTAGGTTGGGTTTCGGGGTTTAAGGTGAGAGTTGATAACCATCCAGCTAAGAGGGCGGTTTTTGTTAGCTTGAACTCCCTCCTTGGGCAATTACTCGTCCTATCCCCACTAAATTGGAAATGAGTTCCATAATTAGTATAGACAATCACCTTCTTTCAAAAACAATCAATCACAAGTTATTCATTCGATGTATTCACAAGTCGCATGAAGTCCTGAACCCACAGATTTCTAGTTTGCAACCCTTGCAAATGTGTTCTACTCTTATATGACCTCTTGAGAGTGATGCTACACTCATATGGGTTTCTAGAGTTTCATGTTTCAGGTTCAGATGTGTAGCATATGCAGTAGATAGGAAAGAATGCGAGGCACCAGAATCAATCAAAACATGTACCAAGAGCTGAATAAAATGATGGTACATTGAATAAATGTTGGATCGTACTCCTCATCTTGTTATAGGACAAACACTTTTAGGGCTGCGCTTGTTCCATGTGTTATCGACATCTTGACAAATCAGGGTTTGGCTTGCTGCCCGAGTCCTTTGTTGGCATTGTCTTGTTGTCGGTTTAACTCCCACAGTGGGCACTCTCGCACAAGGTGTCCCTTCTTGCCACACTTGCAGCATTGTAAAGGTTTCTAAGCTTCTTGAAATTTCAGTTGAGGTTACATGTGGCCCAGTTAGAGTAGGGTTTTGGTTGAGTTCTTCCTTGGTTGGTCCTGATGGGTCCCTCTATGTCGTGTTACTTTGTCGGTTAAGGTCTCATATTCCCTGAGAGTTATTCACTTTCCTTTCTGCCACTAACACAGTCCATACCACCTGAGCATAAGTGGGTAGTTGCATCACGATAGCTTACCAATTATCATAGGTTCCAAGCTCCATTCAAATTCTCTAGCCTTAGAATCTTCGTCAGGTATCGTGGCTGGAGCATATCAACTCAATTCTTCAAATTTGTTGGCTTATTGGGTGACTGCGAGTTTTTTTTTATCTGAGGCTGAGAAATTCTTAGATCATATCTTGTCTAGCATTCCTGGGAAAATAATTCTCTAAGAAGAGTTATTCAAATCCCTACCATGTAAGGTGTAGAGATTGAGAGTAGTGCTGGTTATTCCTCACCAGAAGTCGGCCTCGCCTTCGAGCTGAAAGGTGGCCAAGGTGATCTTGTCTTCATCATTGACCACGTTCACTAATCGTAATAATTTTTTAATCTATCGGAGCCAACTCTCTACATGCCTTGGGGTGGCGTTGCCATTGAAAGTCGCCAGCCTTTGCCTTCTAAACTCTGCATTGAGCCAAGCTCAATCATTTTTGGCCCACGGGGGTGCATTGTTCAAGTTGGCAACTAAAAGTCTGATTACCTATGCAAGTTCTCTCATGATAGGTGGTCAGCGTGTCGTCCCACTGATAGTTTATACCAAAATTCTCACTAATGGGTAGTTAGTGGAGAGTCCGGATCGATCCCACGAGGAAAATAGGCAGCTCGTCAAAATATCCCAGTTTTTATTTAAT
>JAULLG010547031.1:0-10629 GCA_035668355.1 Sarracenia leucophylla
AACTTCTTTCCTCATAATGTAATTCCCATTTCTAATACCTGAAGATGACACAGATGCCTGGACATTGCTATGTCTTAGGTCCAAGAATTCCTCTACTGGTAATATGGATTTTGACTTCTTCTGGGTGGTTTTTGTTCCATTTTTAACCTTTGTTGTTTTCAGCTTTAGCTTGGACATAGATTTAGCACCCTCGGCAATTTTAGAAGATGCAGTAGCAAATTATTTTTCCATTTTGGTGAAATCTGATCCCCTTGATTAGGTCTGCCCCATCTGTACAATGTATGCAGTCCTCAGACTGGTATCCCTCCTATAAGATAGCTTTCTTCCCTTTAGCCTGGGCTATATCAATTATAATGTTGTGTAAAGATTCACTATGCACATTGGGTGATTCACCTATTATGCCATCTTTTAATCCATTTGAAGAGAAGGCATGCTCAATAGGTTATATCTTTTTTGCAAGGCTTGTCTCCTGAGTTTTAGTAGGTTCCATTCCAGTGTGTGACGATCTGGCCATGGCTGTTGATCTCTGAAGAACGTCTTTATACATCAGTTTTAAGGTGGGAAAGGCTGTTTCAGCCATGTGTCTTGTATTAGCCATCTTCTCCCTGTCCTTCTCTTTTGCCTTGCTTTGAAGAGATGAGTTCTTCGAAGGATAGCAATATAGGATTTCCATATTGGGAAAGTAGGCTTCAAAGAATTGAACAAGGTAAGGGATGTTACCTACCTTTATCTCGCACATGTGATTGATGGAGCTCATGTGATTGGTGATGATCTTGGTTTTACCAGCTACCATGTACTTTATTGGTGGTCTTGGTGTCGACCATAAGGATGGTACCCCATAAATCTCCTAGCATAGTGAATGTTTCCTGGTTGCATATGTGTAGGGGCTCACCCATGACGGTCAGAGCCACTTCCTTGCAATCATTGGCCTCATGGATACTCCATTTATGAACCGCCTCAAAAATCTTTTCGTAACTGGTTCTATTAACCCGTAGGAAGGTCTTCTTCTCCTATGTTGTGTTAAATTGTAGTAGCACCTTCGCGCCACCTAAGGATTTGATGGTTGGGAGTGGTTTGTTGGCCACAAGTAGTGCCTTCTCCAAGCTATTCATGGAGATTTCAAAGTTTTTAATGATACCCTCCAAACAAAGCTTATGCCAGTCATGCTCAATCGTTATGGCAACCACTATTTTTGCTTGGGTTTGTGCTAGACTTTGGTGAGCCGGTGGAACAGGTGGCTGTGATTTTTGGTTGGGCTAGTGTAGACCCTCAAATTTCCTTCTTCTCAATACAAGCTTACTATCAAAATATGCTCTCTTCACATGTGTTTTCTTGTCAAATCCCTATACACCGTTGAAATTATAGATAACATGCTCCTCTACTGATTCATTTAGAAACTTGATGAAACCAAATCTTATCTTAGTTTTCCACTTGCGCTTGTAACGAATAAAGGCTTCCAAGACATAACAACATTGCGGGAAGATCCGACCAAGCCATAGGGAGTCGATTTGTTATGGAAGATTGCATACGAAGATAGTGATAGAGCTTATCTTTGCATCTCCTCTCGTCTCACTGGGATTTTCTACAGATAGGTCAATAGTGTTCTTGGCCTCACACTCCATCCTTACTAGTTAGACTAAAATTTATAGAGGCAATGGATCATGCTCTTGGTAGGAATCACCTATGAAATTAGTACTGTGCGAAAGCAAAAAACCAGAGCCAAATTACCGAACCAGAGGAAGAAGACTTCGATAAGGACTTCGACAATGAAAAAAAAAAGGGCAAGGTGGGGGAGGAGGAGGAGGAAGCCGTGGCGGTGGAGAGGCCGAAGGAGTAGGCCATGGCGGAGTTAGGCGGGGGGGATATCTAGTGCCACAGGCAACCCTCTTCAAACGGCTCTTTCTCTTTAATTCAAATGGCTATGAAATGTGCTTTTGTTGGTTTTTGCTAGGTGATTAATGAAAAGTCATTGCCTGTTTTCTGCATCAGATTAGTCCTACGATATGAGCATGTTGATGTTATATACCCATCTAATAAAATAAGTACTATGTGTCCATACATATTAATGTTAGTAACTGTCACCCCATATGTAAATTACTCATTAAAATTATGAATCCATAATGCTCATATATTAATTAAGCAGCATATCCAAGTATTCAAACAACGTAACAAACTTCTTAGGTATCAACTTCTACCTTACTCAGATGAACACTATTTTTTTCTCACTTTTCTTGAGCATTTAATGCTTTTTTAGGTTGTCGACCAGTTAACAAAACTTTTTTTAAATATGGAATTAATATAAAAAAAATGATAAAATATATATCACATGTTAAATTATCCTAATTTCGTGAAACATGTTGAATTCTCTACAAATCAAGTCATAGAATTTCAAACGATATTCCCAACCATTCTCTAGCTCCGTCGCAATAGGTTTGCTTATTTTCCTATGATAAGAACTCAAAAAATGCCTTGTTCCCACCTAAAGGTTTTATTAACATATCAAGTATATTTTCCCTTCTAAGAGATGCTTGCACAGTGTAAATTGATCTCATTTTCTTTGCTATCCTCACCTTCTAGTCACCTTAGCCATTCTCAATCCAGTTCTCCCGTAACTGTATTTTTGGATGCATACTACTTTGCTCATTGTGGTTATACACTATTTCAGAGACCACTTCAATATATAATCTCATATCTCCTTGTACCTCCCTTCTTATCTTAAGGGTGTTCCTTATCCATGTTTCTATTTTATTTGATTCTTCGATGAGCTGCTGCTAATACCTCGTTTAGGACTATAGTAGGAAACTTCACCTTTATGCATTTATCATCTAACCATACTCCATCATACATCTTTGCCGCAATTCTAGCCAGCACTTCATGTTGAAATCTTACAAACTTGAATACAAATCGAGTATATTTTCTCCATTTCCTTGGTACGAACACATCTATTACATTCCATATTTGGTTAAGATTCCTCTTAGCCATGCATTAGTAATATCATGTGGTAGTTTATTAACAATGGTAGCGAAGATGCTTAGGAAGTGGGTTTCCTATCTCTGCGAAGGTAGCAAACAAGTCCGAAAGGGTGCCAGAGTCCGGCGTACCTGGCGTCTGGTGTACCCCCTCCGATGGGGAAGTCAGGAGATGTTGATGTAGAAAAGAATAATGTTATAGAGAAAATGTAGAGAGAAGAAAGGGAAAACTATAGAGAAAGAGATAGGCTTGAGAGCCATAGAGAGAGAGAGAGAGAGAGAGATAGAGAGAAAGAACCTGAACCTCCACCCAAACCTCCTCCTTTTTTCTAGTCTCCTATGTGTCTTGATGTATATATAGGCCATGAGAGAGGTCTGACACGTGGCACCTTGGGGCAAGGACTCACCGGAGATGGACTGTGGTCCGTTGATCATATCCTGGGGATCATCCCCCGTCACGTGCTGGTAGAAACTTGTAGAAGAAGATATAGGGTTTCATCATAGCAGTCTGTAGAGCCTTTACAGGTGTTAAGTTGCTATGCAGAATTATACTGGTAGTTGCTCATGTTTCCTATGTAAGAGTTGTTGAGTAACATACGTGGCTGAGTGAGAGGATCCTAGTTAGCATAAGGAAGGTCGGGTGTACTCCTTACCATGTAGAGTAGGCTGGTCGCCCTCGCATGACCTTCGCTGGTTGGTGAGTAACTGGTCGGCTGACCAGGAGAATGATGGTCGGTCTATACTAGGGCGTATGAGACAACATGGCTGACATACAAATGATATGGCTGACCTGTAAGTGGTATGGATGACCTGAAAAAAGAAGGCATGATGTGCTGCTCGGCCGCGTAGAGCGGGCTGGTCAGCCTGGACTGATCGGGCGGAGACTGCTCGGCTCACGCCTCTTGGTCGGATGGCCATTGGTTGGCAATGCGGGCGTCGAGTTTCCACGGGTCGGGGCCTATTTTCCGCTTTTTGATCCATATGGTGTAAAATATCCCCACATCAATAGTCCCATATTCTTGATAGGCACTGTTCGAAGGCTAGGGTCTATCTAGAATATAAATATACTCGCCTAGGTGGGCAGTAGAAGTCAGCATCTCACTTTCTTGCCGAGTAGGGGTCTTCTAGTAGATAGTGTACCTACAGAGATAGTTGATATACTTCTTAGGAGAGATCATCCCAGGGGTCTTCATGTAGATGTAGATATGCCAATATAATACTGCCTGGCACATAAGCACATAGGTATTGTAGATTTGAGCATAAGATCTTATCTCAGTCGGGCGTTGATCAGACTGATCCAGATCGTGGCGTGGCTATGGAGAAATCCACTAAGCGGGGGTCTTTTCCTAGAGTACCTATATAGAAAAATACCTAGTGAAGACCAATATGCCCCGTGGGACGGATTTATCCAGGGGTCATGCTACAGATTTAGACTGAACTTTTAGAGGTAGAAGGCGTTGGTACCTGCACACAGCTTATAGAAGAATAGCATATATAAAGCTCTTACCTTAAGCGCTAAACCGTATGCCTTATGCCCGATGTCCAAGAATCTAGACCCCGCGCAGATCATCGATGCCATTATTGGAGATCATCAATTTTCGATCCATCGACCCGTTGATGGAGCTTTATGTTCGCACCTAGGGGGATCAACCCGAGTAGATGATCTATCTGCTCCATGTGCAGTGCAGGGCGAAGTTGAAATGCTTATACATCGGCCCGCTGATGGAGATATCCGCTCATTGATGGGGGACCACGACTAGGGTAGACATACCCGAGCAGGAGCTAAGCTACATTGCTCTGCCGCGGTGGGCGCAGGGGTAGCAAGCCATAGTGTGTCATGATTATAGACCCGTTGAAGCCAGAGCGGGTCATGGCTATGGAGAATGGGTAGGAAGCCTGAGCGTATCATGGCTATGAACCCGTCGAAGCCAGAGCGGGTCATGGCTATGGATCCATTGAACAGATAGGTGTGCCTGGGGCAGATATACCCGAGTAGGAGCTAAGCTACACTGCTCTGCCGCGGTGGGAGCAGGGGCCCGTTATGGATGCTAATATGATACTTCCTGGCGCGTAAGCACATGAGTCTTTTCATAGAAAGGAATATACTCCTTGGCACATAAGCATAAGGGTCTTCTTGTAAAAGGGAATATACCCCCTGGCATGTAAGCACAGAGGTCTTCATGTAGAAAGAAATTTATACCCCCTAGCGCGTAAGAACATGGGTCTTCGGATATCACTGGTGAATACTCCTCTTTGGACCGATCCGTTCGGGCCAGAGATTTCATCTCCGACCCTGTGCATATGCAAATGAGGTCTTCAGATACAACTTCTTGATATTCGACCTGGGACTGATCAGTCCGAGCCAGAGAGCTCGTCTTTGACGATGCGCGTAAGCATATGAGGTCTTCAAATATAGCTCTGGGAGTTAGTTGGGCAAGGCTAACCAAGGCTAATATAGGCATGACATATCAAGCCGAAGGTCGAAATAGAATCCAAACTATCAAAATGTAAAATATGTGCAAGTGTTTATTGTTTGAACATATCGTACCTCCATTTTAAGGGTAGTATTTTCCGAGGTCATTCTTTCATAGAGCTGAGTCCCTTAGATGGATGCTTCCGCAAGCTACTAGCTCTAACTCTTCTAGGAGTGCACGAAGAGAAATAGAGTGTGGACACTCAATGGGTTGGCGATAGGAGACGTCTTCAGTAGTGACCAGGGGACATGTTAGCTACCCATTGAACTGATTCAGAGCATAAAAGGATCCAACACTATAAATAAATTTATAAAAATGTTGCCACAGACGGTGCCAACTAATAGCGTCTGGATCTCGTCGGGTCCCGAACTGATGATCAACGGGCATGGACCTCGACCCGAACCTCCTCCCATTTTTCTGGTCTCCTGTGTGTCTTGATGTATATATAGGCCATGAGAGAGGTCTGACACATGGTGCCTTGGGGCAAGGGCTTGTCGGAGATTGACTGTGGTCCGTTGATCATATCTTGGGGATACCCCCATGTCACGTGATAGCTGAATCATGTTGAGGAAGATACAATACCTCATCATTGCCTTATATAGAGCATTTACACGTGTTGGAGGGTGGTTGGAGGTCATCTGGCAATTGTCCCCTGTTCCAAAGATTTGCTGCAGAAGATACGAGGTGGCTGAGCAGGAGAATGCTGGTCGGCTAACCAGGTCAGCAAAGGAGGTCGGCCGAGGAGATCGGCAGAAGAGATCGGTAGGTCGATCTGGTCGGCTTGGTCATCCTGGTCAGCCTGGTCGGCCAGGAGCCCTTGATCAGCTCGGAAGGCCTACCGATCAGCCTTGGAGGTTTGTCAACAGCTCGGCATACCTTTCTTGGGGTGGATAGCAACGGGCCGGTCATAATAGGGTCAGATCAATGCGGGTAAGGCCCCACTTTTGGCCCGGGTTAACATCGTGTAAAATACAACCATATCAGTAGTCCCCTATTCTTGATAGGCATTGGTCGAAGGCCAGAGGCTATCGAGAATATAGAAAGACGAAGAACTATTTTTCAGAAGACTGGTCGGGGGATGAGGAAGAGCTCCTTGTAGATGTCCACATGCCAATATACGTACAGATGTATAGTGCATATATTCCAATATATCTCCTTCGGGTTAGTCGCATAGGGCAAACATAGGTAGGATAGTTATAGATAAGGAGCATAATGCAATAAATCAGAAAGAAAAGTACATTACTGAACTACAAGTTAGTAATAAATGATATCATATGCCCTAAAATTGAGATACACTTCTGATTCCCACTATGAGTGCTATCGCTTGAGGCGCCTTGAGCAAGGATATCTCATCTCCGAGGGTTGATCGGGCAGAGCATAAGATTGTGTCTCGGGACTGATAAGACTGGCATGAGATCTCATCTCCATCTCAAGGATGACCATGGAGGAGAGCCGTCAGGACCTGAAATCTTGGCCAGACATTAATTGGAGTTGGCAGACCAAGCCAAAGCGGGTCATGGCCGGCCTAAGCTATAGTGGTTTATGGCTATGGAGTAGTTGAAGCCAGAGCGGGTCATGGCTATGGAGAAGGTGAAGCCAGAGCGGGTCATGGCTATGGAGTAGGTGCACCTGGTGCAGATATACCCGAGTAGGAGTTGAGCTATGCTGCTCCACCGCGGTGGGCGCAGGGGCACGCTGGAGCCAGAGCGTGTCATGACCATGAAGAAGCAGATCCGTCAGAGGCATGTGATCTGATCTCGGGTCTGATCACAACGAGACAGATCTTATCTCGACCCAGGATATTATCGATGGAGACTGGTCTGGGAAGACGGTCGAGCCTAATCAGCAATGCAGATTGTGGTTTACTCCAAATACGCACAGCAGGACAACACAAGCAGGGGAGTGCTTAAGGAAGAAAAATTCAAAGCTTGTACCTCCCCCCTTGGGGGTTGTCGTTACATGAAGGGCTTTGTCGAAAGGCGTGTGAGCCTACTGATTCCTTTTCGTGAATAATCAATTTCGGGTGATCAGCCCTATGTGAGCGTTAGCTCTCGGGAATTTTTCCAAAGCTCAAGGGCAAATCGGGAGCCAGGGTACGACGAATCGACCCTTTCCAGTCTATTAGTTCCCTAAGAATGGGAAGGATAAGATGGCGGTGTTTCCATATTGATTGCATGTCTCGTTGAGAAGACACTTCCGTCATTTCAGCGTTAACTATGAGTAGTGGCAATGCAACTTTTCGGGGGCATGCGACGTTCCACGCTCTCCGTCCGCTATATTAAGTCAAACAGCTACCATAAATGAAATCTGGGTTCTTGCCACCAATTTTCAACTGCCTTCATAATCTTTCCATAAATCTTCACCCACAGATGGAATAAGAAGATAGCTTTTAGAGGACGAGGTGGAGGTCGTACTCGGGGTCGAGGACGGAAGGCCGACAGAGCATCTGGTAGCCGCCTCCAATGTCAGGGTGCCGCTTCTCACACCCGTGGAGCATATGGTGGAAGGGTTGCAGGTGAAATGGTGGACCGGTATCAAACTGCGGAAAGAAACCTTGGACATTCGACTGAGGGATTCCCAGCTCCAGCTATTGCAGAAGTTCAGACGGTAGTGGTTGATGGAGTATCTTCGGCTGGGGTGGTTTAGGTTCCTCCCACCATCCTTAAGAAGGCAGAACTAGGGATAGACTTCATGGAGAAGGCTTTTACCGATGCTGACAAGCGAACTCTTCGAGGTCCACCAACGGGTCAGGTTATAGCCCACACCGGTGGGATGCGGCCAGGGTATGTCTCGCTTTGCTAACCATCTATTTTGAGTATCTTCCTAAGCTTTGAACTTTTCGTTCCTCGTATTCTTCGTTACAAGCTGTAGCCATGGGTCAGAAAGTCGTTCGGAGACTAATGCGGCTTCATCACTCTGAGCGACGTCTGCGACGTGTTCTACGATGTTAGCGCAACGAGATAGAACACCTCAGCCAGAAGTTGGAGAGGGAGATGAATACCTTGGAGGGCCGTGTGCAAAATCTAGAGGTTTATGTGCATAACAGAGTTGCTTCAGATGCAGCGGGGAAAGCGGCTTGAGACGGGCAGGATGGTTTCGAAATGTTCAGGGCATATGCCTAAGCACAATGACCCATGCTAGATTTCGGCGTCATCCAAGGGTTTTGACGCGTATTTGCAACGGAGAAGGGGAAGGCAACTATTGCGGGTTCTAGTGAAGATGATGACTACAGTCTACCACCCGTCGATCGCGGAGGCTGTTGGGGCCGAAGTCCAAGCTCCTCCCCTCCTCATCCTCCATTAGAAATCCCTTAGTGAACCTCTTGTTTCCCACATTTTGATGCCTTGTAATACTTTCACATTTTGCTAGCTTGCCGGGCCTGTTAGGGGCTATTGATCCTCTAGGTCACAGTAGATATAGTAATGGTTGGTCCTTCTTTTGTTTATGTATGATACTTATTGAATGATGTGTGTTGGTTCCTTGCATTTAGTCTTAGGCTGATCAGTTACGAAGAAAACCACGTCCGGTGATACGAAATGTAAAATCTAACCTACTGGGACTGATCAGTCCGAGCCAATGAGCTCATCCCTGACCTTGCGCGTAAGCACAAGAGGTCTTAAATGGATAACTTTATAAAATGTCCCTCATGGGATTGATCAGTCCGGGTCAAAGAGCTTATCTTCGACCCTGCGCCTAAGCACAAGTGGTCTTGAAAAGATAACTTGGTAAAATATCCCTCCTGGGACTGATCAGTCTGGGTTAGAGTGCTTCTCTGAGGTTGCGCGTATGCATAAGAGGTCTTGAAAAGATAAGTTAGTAAAATATCCCTCCAAGGACTGAACAGTCCGAGTCTGAGAGCTTATCTTCGACCCTGCGCATAAGAACCGGAGGTCTTGACGGAAGAACTTGTTTATATACCTCCTGGGACTTATCAGTTCGGGCCATAGAGCTCGTCTCCAACCCTGCGCGTAAGCATAGGAAGTCTTCAGATATAACTCTACGAGTTAGTCGTGCAAGGCTAACCAAGGCTAATATAGGCAAGACATATCAAGCCGAAGGCCGAAATAGAATCCGAACTATCAAAATGTAAAATATGTGCAAGTGTTTATTGTTTGAACATATCGTACCTTGATCGGCACTCAAAAGTGACGATTTAGACCCGTTATTTACACTAGGTTAGTTCCTTTTTGTTATCTAATATATGTTTTTGTAGTGTTTTTGTGCATAAGACATGAATCGGAGGAATGACACAAAATTGACGAAAAATAACCACTTTAGCATCAAAAATAGCACAACCAAACGAAGACCAACAAAACCTGCACAAACCGTCCGGACGCTCCCACTTCACCATGCCAACGCCACTACCATCCGGACACTACCATTTTACCATTCCGACACCGCTGTCGTCCAGATGCCAAACAGCCGATCGTCCTGACGCTTCACACTATGATGCCCAAGAAATTTCCGTCCCGACGCCTACCACCGACCGTCCCGATGCTTGTATATAGGAAACTGATGTGATGTCCATGCAAATACATCCGGACGCCTGACGCTCACCGTCCGGATGCCCCGTGTCAAAAGTTACTAATTTCGAGGATTTGAAACACTCTAAATAGGACCCCTTGTAATGTGTTTTAAAAACATTAAATTCAATGTTCTTGTACTGAGTCACCTTCTCTTATATTTAGTAGTTAGTAGTTTTAGCCATCCGGGCTAAGTCACCTTTGGAAGGTCCGAACGTCGCCCAGGAGTTGCCGATGACGATCGACTTCAACTTGACGACAGAGCTCTACCAGACCATAAGTGGCTAAGTCCCTTCTTCTGCCTCGTGTGATAATGAAGCTGCAATTTGGTAATGTAGGAGTAGATTAATTCCATATGTTATTTATGCTTTGTAATTGTATTTTCATGCAATAATATTATTCTTCTAATTAATTGAATTCCCGTTTAAGCGTTCTGTGATTGCATTAAATGAGTATTACATGATTGTTTTAACTGATTGAATATACAAATTTGAGATAGCCTATGCCATGGATATACGGGTCATACACCGGATGGGCCGTAATCTTGGATAGACTATGTCGTATTTGTAATTCGGGGTTTTAAGAATAGAACCTGAGATACGCTATGCTCCGGATAGGGTATGCCTTATTGAAATCGAAATCTATCTTTCTTGAATATCCATA
>JAULLG010547141.1:0-10628 GCA_035668355.1 Sarracenia leucophylla
AGGTCAAGAGCAGCCTGTTTATGAGCGAAATGTGGATGCTTATGTTCATGCACAGTCAAGGCCTACTATTGCTAGAAATAAAGGCAAAACCAATAGTGCAATCCAGCCATGTTCATGGGGATCGTTCTCAAATTATGCTAGATCGGGTATGGAACTAGAGTATTTTGATTTATCAGATAACTGCTTAGGCATTATAGACATTGATAACGATATGATTGATGATGAATCTTGAATTTATTGTGTTGTTGGTTACTTTCTTGGGCCCGACATGCCTCTTGGCCTTGTCCGTGCCACGACAAGGACACTTTGGGGTCGCTTTGGACTTGTAGATGTCTATGGGAACAACAATGAGTTCTTCTTTTTTAAATTCCAAAATATTGAAGCTATGGAGTGTGTCCTTAATAATGGCCGATGGATTTTTTTTGGGTAGTCCTATTTTTCTTAGGAGATGGAAAAAGTGTCTTTCATTAACAAAGGAAGCTCATAAGAAAATTCCGATTTGGGTTAAGCTCCATGATCTTTCTCTTTAGTTCTGGAATTCTCAATGTTTAAGTAGGATTACAAGTGCTTTAGGTGTGCCTCTATATGTTGACAAGGTCACAAAAGAAAAAAAGAGAATCCCCTACGCGCGGGTTTGTGTTGAGATTACCCCCAGCAAGACCTTAAAGGAGAGTGTCCAAGTCCGTTGTGGAGGTGAGACTGTGGAAGTGCGTGTTCCATACCAAGACATCCCTCTGGTTTGCCAATTATGTAATGTTTTTGGGCACAATTGCTTTGATAATAGATCTACTAGTAGCCAAATTGAGACTAAGACGAACAATCAAGGTGGAATCTTCAGAGACAAAACAAACCATGACAGCAGTGACTCCGACTCATCAACTTCGACTTAATGGGTTAGAGTGGAAAAAAGGAAAAACATGCTGAAAAAGAAAAATGCAGCAAGAAAGGAGTCTCCTAGTGGCGAGACTCATTGTCAGGTGGAGTTTCTTGATGGCGACAAAGTGAAGGAAAATAAGGAGAACTTTGGAAAGAAAAGAATACTAGGTCAAGTAGAAAGAGTTGCAAGCATAAGTAGACAAAAGAAAGAATATTTCTGTTGTTATCAAAGATGAACACCCAATCAACCTAATTTCCCTTCCTTACTTCACTCCCACGACTAGCCCTCCTTCCAAGGGAGGGTTTGTGTGTGGTAGTACTAAGGCTAAGGAAGGATGTGATTTATTTGACATGTCTTGTGTTTTTTTGTAAGTTTGATCATTTGTTGTTTTCGATGCATAGCTGCTTTATTTAAGCCGCATGTTTGGCATTATTTTTGAGTATATTTGTTTACTTTTATGTTGAGGGTATTCTTTTCATTTGTAGGGCCTGGGGTATGTCCCTTGTATTCTTGTAATTTTTTCTCTTTCATGCCACAATTAATTACCCCAAAAAAGTCGTAGCCTTGAATCAATTGAATGTGCTAGCCGCTCAATCTTCATATCTGGTTGTGCGAATTGAGAAATTGACTATAGCTGTATCCAAGCCAGACTCTTCTACTCCCAAAACGAGATGCTCTAGACATAGGAATGTTCATCATCATTTCCTTCCTTCTCGACCCAAACACACTCCTACTAGGAAACTATCTCCTAGGACTCAGCCTAGACCTATTGTCGCCACCTCTCCGAATGAACGGAAATTTTCTTCAAAAGAAGGCAAGCTCTCATGGTACGAAATATCCTTGGACTAAAGGGGTGTCGTTATTTTTCCCAATGTTCTCTAATTGAGAGCTTGTGTCACAATTAGTAGCTCCTATCGCTTATCACCGGATGTTATCGTCTTTTGTTGTACCTTTATTATGTTTATTATGTTGGTCCCATTAGCTATGAACCCTTCCCTCAAGTGAATATACGTGTGCTTGAGATGTTAAAAGAAAGCTTATGTGATATATATATGTATGGTTATTGGGTTTCTCCTCTTCTTTATCCCTTGCATGCCTAAGTGTTTGACATGCTAAAATAATCATGAATGTGAGATGAGATAGTTACCACCCATACACTACATAATCATTTGATGCACTTCCATGACAATTGAATGTTCCTTGGACCTTATATATATTTGCATGTATCTACACTCTTAGTTGGTGGTTATGTTATCTTGTCTATTGTGCACACCTTTTGGGATCATAGTGCTTGTAGATCACAAGTCGGTTCAACCTCTAAATCATTATGTTACGACCATTTGGTCTTTCATATAGATTGACCTATATTTGTGGTCTACCTTTAGATGCTTTCCCTCTTCATGTTATGCATTTGAATGACCGCCTATTGTAGGTGTATGTTGTTGCTCTGTGTGAGTAATCGCCTCGAATCGGTGTAAGTCGTCATTTTTGCATCCCCTCCTTAACAACACAAATTTTCATTGTTTGTTGTCTATACCCATTATTGTGTGACACAATTCTCACACTCATATGAGAATCTATGTGTACATTTATGACCGTATCATGGTCTGGGTTTTACATAGGCAAGAGTTCACGTGTGTGACTCTTAATTAACATGATTGAGATTTATGTGCAAATCTTAAGGTACAAATGTCCTTGGGTTTGAATTCTAGGTTCAGGTAGATGATTTATCTCCTTATGATTGGAATTGATCTCATCTTATGGCAATTCAAGCATCTTGATCCCTTGCACAGAGTTCACCATTCACCCTAAATAGGAGGTCGACATGAACCACTTGAACTTGAGTTAATGCTTGCAGATTATGTATTAATTATTTTGAATATCAAATTTTCATGCATAACTCTCAAGTCTTATGTGCATCTATATGTTTCTTGGCGATCTCTTGTTTCATCATCATGCCTATAATATGCTCTCCTCTTCTATGTGTTGCATATTTGTATCTTTGCATGCCTTTTTCTTGGGTATTCTCGGGTTGAGGGGGAGACACTTAAAGTGTACCTATATGGGCATTAACTCATTTACATGGTTATTCTAACCTAGGGAAGTAATGTAATTGAGCATACCCTTCCTTTCCCCCTTGGTTCCCATCGTTAGGGGTCTTCCTTTCAAGTTGCCATCTCATTCTAAGATGACTTAGATTTGATTTCCTTGCTGCCATCTTACCTCAATATAACGATTACAATCCTACATCGAGATGTACCATGTTTTCGCCATCTTGATTGACCTTGGTCAAACAACTAGCAAACTTTACTACTACATAAGTGCCATTGATCAACACAGTGTGCGGGCGATTACACCTAATGGTGAATCCTATGTAGGATTAACCTCAGGTTGCTTATCTCTGTTTCCTCCTCTAATCCTCCCTTTGTATTCTGAAATAAAAAGGGGGAGAAATAGTGATAAGGGGAGAAGTCTTTGTGGTAGGGGAGAAATAGAGGATATATAAAGGATATCATAAATAGCATAATAGCATAATGTCTATAATGCTTTTGCTATCTCCTTTACTATGACATGATATATAAGGCCTATAGTTTGCTTTAATTGTCTATATCTGTCTTTTGTTCATGCTTGCTAATACTTGCAATTTTACCCTATCATTATTCTCTTAATCTGTATGTATGTTTTACTTACCATATCACATATATGATTCACATTGGTTTTGAGTTTTCTGTGCAGTGAACAGGTACATGCAGATTACACAAGTCATGCATTTTAGATTAGAGCCTCGAGCATATTTGAGTTTATGGTTCTCTTGTATTCTCATAGATTTCTTTTCCCTCTATATGTTTGTTTTTGTTTATATGGTTTTCTCCCAGAAATGCCAAAGGGGGAGATTGTTAGTATATTGGCTATTCCTGGGTTGAGTAAAACAAAACCATTGTGTTTTCTCACATTCAGCAAGGCTGCTCTGATCCTTATAGATATGGCACTCGCATAGACACACCTATGTGCATTCACTTCATACATCATATAGGGTACTTTGTGTTTTATGTTGCCTTATCAAATTCATGACTTACTGTGAATTCTATGCACTGGCATGTGAAAGAGCTCGAACTCCTTACAGCGCCTTCAAGCATTCGTAGAGCACTCAAGCGGCATCGAGCTGCGTATACGTATTTATGCTTTTCTCGATAAGCCGAGAGTTGAGACATTGGAGCACCCGAAGAGAGCCCATAAGGAGCTCAAGCGCCCCTAATTAAATGTCGTAATTCTTTCTTGACGAGAGTTGGGATATTGAGGTGACCGTAGAGAGCTTGAGCGGCCCTGCTTAATGTCTCGTATCCTCGTTGTTGAGACTTAGGTTTTCCTAGTGCCAGCGGCGCGCGAAGAGTGATCGAGCACACCGGTAAAACCCTAATGTCTCTAATGGGCTTGGGCAGAGAAAGCCTGCCATCTTAACTGCGCTCGAAGGAGCGCTTATGCATGTTATAGCAACTGCGGCGCGCTCGAAGAGCGTTCTGGCACTGGTGTATTTCCCAATAAATACACAGCTTAAGGGTAGCTAGGGTTAAGCCTTTTGTTTGAGAGTTCTTGCTGGTGCCTTCCCTCACCTCCAGCTTCTCTCTTAGCCTCCCGTTCATCCTTATGCTTTTATATCACCATTGAAGCATAGTTTGAAGGTTGTAGAGATAGCTTAAACACCTCTTATGGATTTTGTTTATTGATATGTTGTATTATCCATCCATCCATCAATCATATCATACACACACCTTCCCCACTACACACATCTAGGCCAAAGAATCTCTGAGCCGCGTTGATACAGAGATCGGGAGTGGCTTCAGTGGATACTGCGGGATCAAGAAAGGAGCTGGGGTCAGCTGCATCAACAACATAAAAGTTAGGCGTCCATGGGTAGATGGGTATAAGTCCTTTTCTTATGTTTTGATAACGTTATTGCTTCATAGAAATATATAAGTTGTGTTTGGTGCCATGGTTGTCATCCCGGGGATAGTTTTCCCTAGGGTTTCCACGTTATATTGTGTGTACCTATTTTTATGGTTGTTGGTATTAGCTGATGGTTGTTTTATCCACTTTGTTAATGTTAAGTTATTAGACTCTTAGGACAAAAATTCAAATTAATAAATCTGTCCGAATAATATTTGTTGATAACGGTTATAAACCTATTTACCCCACCTTTAGGTTTATTCAAGTGGTCAGTAGCTATAATTTCACTACCCACTAAGGAAAGCTAAAAAGTTTCGAAGTTTTCAAGGTTTCGATGCAAAACCGAATCACCAACTTATAGGTTAATTAACAAAGGTTGATTCCACTTATCCAAAAAATTACCATATTTAAATCATATGTTAATTTCTATTCCAATTTCACATAATTAAGATCAATTTATCAAAATTGTCCAAAATTTGTCAAAAATCCCAAATCTATATAAATACCTCAAATTCGAACCCTAACTCGCCCACAACTAAAATTGATTAAACATATTTCACTCGAGCAAGTTAGGATAGTCCTCACAAGGCTTAGTTTTATGAATTACTAACCAGTTTCACAATTAAAAGCTTGAACCCAAACAAGGATTCACATTGGATCTCAGCTTCCATAAACAATTCATGGAAAATTTGTGGAGGAAAAGTTCAATCCATATCAATAAATAGGTTTATAAAGTCTAAAATTCTACCTCAATCGAAGAAATCAAAAGAAAATTGGAGTGATCGAAGCTAAAATTGACTGTCGAAGCTGGCTATCGCGTACGCAACACAGCTTTGTTCGGTCTCCTTGATTTTCGTCTCTAACAGAGCCCATTATCCCTTCTCCTTTGGCCGGTGATGACGCCGATGAGAGGCAACGGCGACATCTACTCCTCCCCCCTCTCTTTCCTCCCTGTCGTCTCCTCAGTTTCGATTTCGTTTGAACCTTCTGGTTTTCACCGTTGATCTCTCTCTCTCTCTCTCTCTCCCTCTTTCTCTCTCTGTCGCCAACGATATTATAGGTCGCCGGCACCAAACCTCCCTCCTCTCTTTTTTATCCTCCTTCTTCTCCCATTTCCCTCCTCCTCTTCCCTATGCAGTGGCTTCTGGTTTTCTCCAAAAGCGTCCCGTGCATGCGCACCTTGCGCCTATTTGGCTGAAGTTTGCTTTAATCTTTGTTTCATGTAATTTTTTTATTTTTTTTTATTTAATTATAAATAAAAATAAAAAAAATATATATATATATATATATATATATCTAAATACATACATATATATATATGCACATTTCTTAACATTCCAATTAAAAGTTTCAATCTTTTAATCGAAAATGATTTTTACTAATAACATAGTTAAAAATTTTACTTTAGCCCCAAAAATCCGAGGATAAAATGAATTATCCAAAAGTGTATTGATTTAATATTAGTCAAATGGCTCAAGCCATTACAACCTTCCCCACTTAGGAGATTTCATCCTCGAAATTATTGTATCTCCCCCACTTAGGACCGAAGGTCTACGCTACAGGTGACTCCATCATGCCCAAATAAAGGATCTATCTAACACAGGTACACTTAGATTCGTGACTGTCACACACACAGCTAGAGCTCCACAACCAACCTGAAAGTGATTCCCACACTGAACATGCTAAACAAAGTTCTTTATATACTGATACTAGATCATGGTTTCAATTCCTCTTTGAATAATTCCCCAAAAGGCACCAACAAACACATCAACCCCTTACACCTTCAAACTATCACGTCAGCCTCGTGACCTAGAACTATGCTTAACTCTGCTAATACCACAACAATAACCAACTTAACCAGGACTCCTCAGATATCCTTGCTAAGGCATCAATCCTACGTAAAGGATCCTCACGACTTAACTTCGATAACTATGCAAACTGTAAATGTTCTTACTATAACAGGTTTGCATACCAAACTTATCAAAACTAATCTCGACAGAACCACACGCAAAAACCAAGGTAGACTAGTGTTGACACAAAGAACATCAGTGTCAACACCACATGGACATGTTTCGACCCAACCAAAGCCAACCTCAACCAGCACCAACGTGATCAACTTACACTAACACCTTTAAACATCCACATCAACACACATACTACATCATCAGGAGGACAACAACTTGAACCTCAACACCAAATAATCAAGTGGTTTCACTGTTATCCTGCACCACCCAAGGTAAGTTCCTAAAGAACCACACAAGGTTCAGAAGGCAAAGGGAACTTCAAGGGGAACCATAAGAAAACTCGTCTCAACTAACCCTCAAGGGTACTACATCCTATGCAACCTGAGGTCACAAACTAACAACCACCAACAGCCTGTAACTTCACAAAAGACCAATCCAACCAAAGATTATATGTACTAACCTAACCTACATCCTCACACCCAGAAGGTGGAGCATGCAGTTCTCACTAAGGATCACGAGATAACACACCCACACTATCATATCGGTTCCTACTCACAGCCATTGAAAGATCATCATGACATAGTAACTCGTAGAAGCCTCAATCTCATCATAGTTCATCAAGAACCAATAGTTGTCTCAAATAACTACCCGCTTAGCAACATGTCTCAGAAATGTAGTTCGCCAGGGTTGACCCGCAGGAGGCTGGTGTCAACCCAACTACTACCAATCTAAACCAGAATCAACGTATTACATCCAACTGGGTGTCCTCTAAACACATTGATGACTGTTAAGTCAATCATACCACATGAGCACTTACGACTAGGCTCACGGTCTACTAAAGATATGCTTAAGGTATCAAGCCAAATCCTTGAATAACCTCAAGAATAAACCACGTAACCACTGCACAACATCACCTGAGTTCACCTTGAGCTCCTAATAACTCATGTCCCAGAGAAATCTGCTAAAGAATTCTCATAACCAAGAGCAAAGAAGAAGTTGCACTATTCACGTGCCTTTGCACTTACAAGGGGCAAAAGCTCTCAGTTTGGTCGCAATGTCACTAACCACACCGTTAGTACTTCCTTGAACTTTATCTCTTTTGATACGAGTTAAAAGATCTCTGATGCTCTATCTCATCATCATCTAACTCAATGACATCCTAATGAGCCAAAGGAGTAACCGCCTGGTTCGCCTTTGAAGCCTCTTTCACCAGATTCTTGTCACAAAGAAATCTCTTATGGAGGAACTCCATAATTGCAAAAAGGCAATGAAAAAATTCCTTCCTAAGGGGCCAGAACATCTCATTAAAGAGAATCCAAGCCGTACTAAGGCTACTATACATCTAGTAGGTTAATAAACCCGTCAACCTCTTGCCAGTTCTCATAACAAGCACATAGTGCTCGTTCTGAAACGGACACATTCTTTAAACATGTACTCTTAGTACAGCATACTTATCCCAAACAAGATACTGGCAACGACATAACGTCATCCTAGTCCCTCAAGATATCTCGCTCCCAAGAGGAGGAAACTCTCGGACAAGGTATCTACTCCAAGGGGTCACATCACGTCCTCGTCACGCTCCTGTCCACTATGTTCACATCCACATTCCATCGTGCAAAGTGCTCCCGTTAAAATGGGCTTAGCTATTCAAAGTAAGTGTTTTTGAACCCCTGGAATATTGTTCTAGGGTGTCGGGTCAAGTCCCTGAAGTTTTGGAGGTGGTTTGAGCCTCAGTTCAGAAATTTTTCTGACGGGCCAAACAGCCATAGGTCCGCTTAAGCGAACCCATAGCGCTCTAGCGCTGTTCGTTTGAGTGAACTAACATCACTCAAGCAGATGTCGCAGAACAGCAAGTCTGTTTAAGTCATGAATCGAGGATTTGAGGGGTATTTTATTAAAACACGATATCTTCTTCACCAGAGGTGGCTAGAGTCGAGGCTAGGGTTGTGGGAGAAGCTTTTCTACCTTGATTTAAGGCTTAAATCAAGAGATTATTGTAATATTTTGGTGGATTATTGTAATATTTTCTACCTTGATTTATGGTAAGATTTTCGTGGATTTTCATGAGATTATTGTAATATTCGAAGTTTAGCATGTTTTGATTCCGAACCCTTTTCGTATCAGATTTTGTGCTACGATTTGGGGGTTCGAAACTTTCAATTTTTGGACTCAAATCTCGATTCCATGTAGAATTTATGATATACTTAGAATCCATAAAAGATTTTGTGGAATTATTGAAGAGTTTGTGAAGTTTTGAGGATGATTTTGTGAGGGTTCTCAAATATGACGAATCCTATCTTTAAATTACTTAAATTCTATGGAAGTTTTGATTGATTTAGAACATTTAGAACAATCTTTTCTTGAAAATTGAAGAATATACTGCGGTTGGATCCAAGTTTGAGACTAGGGTTCATAAAAAAATGGGGGTTTCTTTACAATTAGGGGGAAATCTTAAATTCAATTATCTTTACTCAAATTAAGTAAAATTTTGAATGCAATAGAACCTCTTGAAGTATAAATTGATAAGTTTAAGTAGTTTGGATGGGAGAGATTTGGCAATTTATGCGAAAATTAACGAGATAGTCTAGGTTTTTTTCCCTTTTGGTTTATTGAAGTGATGTATGTTGGCTAGGGTCACATAGGAAGTTGAAATGTGTGTTTATGAGTGAGTTTGAGAAATAAAGGACAGCCTATATTTAAAGTGGGGACAAAGTTATTAGCTTTTATTTAGCTAAAGGACGACCCATCCTTTAAGCGGGGACGAAGTTGCTGGACGACTCATCCATAAGCGGGGACGGCCTTTTGAGGGTCACATATTGAAGTATAAGAGTACATCCTTTTATGAATGGAGAGGAAAGTAGCGGTTGAATAAGTTTTGGATAAAGAAAAGAAGAGGTGATAGAGGTGGAAAGTAGTGGTTATTTGATGATTTTGTATGTTTTCTTTTACATGTCAGGAAGGGTTGGAGCATATTTAATCGAAAGTAGATTATGCTTGCTACCACTATTTTTGTATAACATGTCAAGGAGTTCATATTCATTTTAACATATCATTTTTCCTATAAGTTTAAGCTCACGTTGTTGTTTTTGTGGTTTATGAAAATAACAACACAGATCATACAGAAAAGCATATTGCAGAGTAGAGCGGACCGGATCTTCTCCCCATCACTGTCGACGTGAGACTCTTAGACTGTACTTTTATTTTGTTGAGTTCTTTGGTAGTTCGTTGGATGAATAAATATTACATAGCTACATTAATTTTCCTTTGAGTTGATTCAATATGTTGTAAGGCGTTAAGCAATTTTTTTTACATATTTGCATGCACTTGTGAGGTTGCGGGTTGATGGTTTTGCGGCAATGAGGTAACAAAAGGTTATGATTTATTTCTTCTTTTAGTTGGTGGTTTTGAAATAAGAGGCATGACTTTGTATAGTTTTAATTTACTATGTTTGGTAGTAAATTTAGAAATATTCATGGTGGCATGAAACAAGATTATAAAAGAAGGAATTTTTATAAATTCTATTTCAAGTCCTCTTACTTCACGAACATATTTAATTTCAAATTGTATGAGTTGATCATGTAGAGAAATAATAGAACTATTTTAGATTATAAAATTATGTTTTCTTTGCTGTTAAAGAGGTGTTGGGAACATATTTTCTAGGTTAAGTTTAAATGGGAAGTTGTAGCAATTTCAGATGTATAGCAATATTTCTGAGATGTCCGCTCGAGCGAGGGGAGTCTTCTTGAGTGGTGTCCCTGTAGCTGAACAGTAAAGAATTTTTGTTTTAAAATTCAACTTTTTGTTTTAAATGTTGGATTTAACTCACATCTGTTGGGGTATTT
>JAULLG010547251.1:0-10624 GCA_035668355.1 Sarracenia leucophylla
TCTATTGTATATTTTGTGTATTTATTTTTGTATGCATTTTTTTGGTGAGTTTGGGTATAGAGGGAGAATGCTTCTAAAAGGAAGACGTATATGAGTATTACCTCATTTCTTCTAGGGGCGTTCTAGACAGGGGGAGTGTTTGGCATGGGTATAGGTTTAGACTCTAAGTATACTCTTAGTCTCTTCCTTATCAAACTCATTTTCAATGTACAACGCTCCAAGAGGGCTCGAGTTCTACTCACACGAGCGCTTTTAAGAGCATTCGAGTGCCCCTGCGTCTATTCGAATTTAAACAAAAGACAACTGTCTTTTCTTTTATCCACGTTCCTTAATCGCTACCTATCTATCGCCAGGTGCGATTGTTGTTTCATCCCTCTTGGCCTCTTCATTGTCGAACGTCCTATATAGGTTCCACTCCTTGTCCACGTGGATACCCTCGCCCTTCCCTTCTTCCGCCGTGCGCTCTCCCTGTGTCCTTCGATAAAACCTTCCATCTCTTCTCGAAGAATTGAAATATTTTTTGTTTTGGCTCTTCTCTTAGCCATAATAGGACTCATGATACTCATGGTTGCAGTTAGCCAGAGAGGTTGGATATGAGCTCGAACCTTTCGGAAAAAGGACGTGTTGTCTCCCATAAGCACCTAGACGTACTACCGTAACGTATGGTAATGTGAACCAATTGTGGAAAGGATAATCCTCATTCACACATTTCCTGATTGTAGACTGATCCTGTAACTCCTCCAATGATGATGGTGTTAACTCTGTGATCATCCCTTGAGTGCATTTCCTGTAATGGTAAGAGAGTTATATGTTAACACAAAACTTATTAAGCATGTTTCTTAAACACTCTAGAGCACCGTCCATGGTGTTGGGATTGGACTCTCAGCCAAGGATATTTCCCATGTTCTAGGTATCCCTATAGTCCTGGATCCCTAGTATCCATTTCCCACAATAAATGGCCATATGACCAAGAGATATATCGTGAGATCACTAGTGGAAACCATTGTCATCAGGACATTCTTAGTGAAGTGGATCTCACTCCACCTTACCGAGTTCTTCACCGATTTGTGGCGTCATTTGTTGATCCAATTGACCCATTGTCAAACATCTGTCTTCACAGGGCTCAACTCTTTTATGGGATTGGTTATGGTTATACCTTTGACCTCCCTCGATATATATGGTCTGAAATTGCTCAATCTGGTGACTCCCTCTCTCCAGATTTGAGCATGTCATTTTGCTCTCTCATCACACGTATTTACAATACGCACTCTTTTCTTGTGTATGAGAATGAGCCAAGTATTGCCTCACCATGCATGTACTTCACACAGATGCTGACTAACTACGGTATGCCTACTGATGATTCTCTCCCTGGGGGTCTTACTGATACTATTTCTGAACCTCCGTATCAAGATAATATGCCTATGTTTCCACCCATTTTCATGACTATAGATCACCTTGCACAGTCTTTGCTTTTGCTTCGCGTGTCTTTTAAGGTTTCTGTGCGATCATCTTCAGTACGTCCATCCACTTACATGGACATATGTCCTGAATAAGGGACAAGCATGAGTATCTCTTTCTCGAGACTCCACATCCTTAAAATCAGGGGATTGATTAGCTTGTCAACCCTCTGGTGGGATGAATTTATTGTCTTTTTGCTTTCTACCTCCCCAAGACAACAAAAGGATGTATTAGATAGACAATTGTCTTCTGTTGGCTAGCAAACCACATGTATTTTGACTCACAATCTCTGATTGTGGTCATCTTTTCGTTGTATCACTGTCAATTATATGACATATTATGTGAAGACTTACACTTCTTATGCATGATATTATATGCTATTTTGTCATCTCACACCCTTTGTCCTCCCGAGACAAAAGTGGGAGAGATGTTATCTCTTGAAGTTGTGTAGTTAGATGTATTGTCTAAGGGAAAAGAAAAAACCTATACTGGTACTGTTAATACTCTTGAAGTTGTGTAGTTAGATGTATTGTCCAATGGAAAAGACACTACCTATACTGGTACTATTAATGCTTAACTCTAATACCCTAATCTTAATGATTAATATTGTAATTATGATTTTGCCTAACTACTATGAGATGATATAATTGTTATATTTTATATATATATATGTCGTTTGTTTATGCATGATATTACTTGTAATTTTACCCTGCCATGATTAACTCTTAATATGCATTTATGTTTTACTGTATCACATATATGCTTCACTTTGGTTTTGAGTTTCGTGTGCAATGAGCAGGTACATGCTGTTTACACTAGGCTTGCAATTTCGATTATGACTTTGAGTATAATTGTAATTTATTCTCTTTGTTTCTTTTTCCTTGTATAAGCATTGTTTTTGTTAATATGGTTTTGTCCCGTAAATGCAAAGGGGTGAGATTGTTAGAATATTGGCTATTCTCAGGTTGAGCAAACAAAACCTTTATGTCTGTACCTTTGTTTTTGGGTTTGGAGTTTTTGGGTAGTTTGTGTCTAGGTTCTCTATTCTGATCACATTCAGCAAGCCTGCTCTAGTCTTTAAAGGTATATGGCACTCACATACACACACACACCCATATATATTAGTGTCATATCATTAGGGTAGTTTGCCTATATTGTTGCCTTAGAGAATTCATGACTTATTATGAATTCTAGGCACTGGTGTGCGAAGGGGCTCGAGCTCCTTGCAGCGCCCTCAAACGATTGTAGAACGCTCGAGCAGCAAAATTTTAATTGTGCCTATCTCGATATGCCGAGAGTTAAGACATTAAGGCGCGTAAAGCAAGCCATAAGAGAGCTCAAGCGGTCCAATTTAATATCTTAATTTCTCATTACGAAGAGTTGGGTTTTGAAATCACCTATAGCGCGCCCGAAGAGCAACCGAGCTCAGGGTGTGAAACCCTAACGATTCTCATTAGCGTAAGCAGAAAAAGCCTGTCATCTTTAATTGCACCAAAATAGCGCTCGAACGTGTTATAGCGCCTACAGAGCGCTCGTATAGTAATCGATCACTATTGTGTTTTTCTATATAACTACCTCATACCCGCCATTAGGTTTTTGAGAATCTTCTCCCGTCCTTCTTGGCTGTTCATGGAGGAGCTACTACTGCCTCTTAGGCTTCCTCAAGCCTTGGTGTTGGATCCCACTATCAATGCCTAAGGATGTATCATAATTAAGGTAATGCTACCCCTTTCATGGTGATATGTATTCTCATCCATGTATTTTGTAGATTCCCTTGGTTATGTATCTTGGCTAGCTATTGTATGCATTTACTTTTATTATTTTTTTGCATCCATAGCATAAAGGTTGAGGAATCCCTTAGGATAACCATGGCTTTTGAGACTTGCATTAGTTTCACTATCCTCGGTTCGGTTATCTTGTTGTGTAGTAACTTGAGACCGTCTGACTTGTAATATTTCCACACTCCTGCCTCTCGGCTATGTAGTTTCGGATAAGCCTTCGATGTTACCACCCTTCGGTGTGCCGTAGTTCTTAGCTTTCTTATTATTGGTAACTAGACCACACTTGGAGTTATGACCATAGATGCCCTTGTCCTCACGATCGTTAGCAGTCCATCTTTGGTTATCATCATTCTTGTCATCATTCCCACCAGCTTCCACTTGTAATATACTTGCACGCACACATGACCGAGGTATCTCGAAGCCCTCTTTGATAGGGAGATCAGGACTAGTTCCCATGGACCGCATGCTACATGCGACATCTGGTTGGATTGAATATGGAGATACTCATTGAACATGAGAGGGAAGCTATCACGACTTTGTAGTCAATAAGGGTCTCGGAGCTGAGCTTTCAAGTTTAGAGGATATGTTTTTCGTTGGGAGTTACGGATGTTTCCTAATTTGTTTATCTTGTAAACCTTTTGGTTTATAGTGCATAGTTTCCACCATGTATCCTTGCCGTGGTTTTCGTCTTGGGGGGCTTCCCTAGGGTTTCCACATATATTGTGTATTCTCTATGGTTGTTGGATGATTATAGCTTATTTACAGCATTATGTTGATATTAATTTTATTAACCTTAACTTGCTATGTATATAGGGTTTCCTAATTTTATTCTTAGGGGGCTTCCCTAGGGCTTCCACGTATATTGTTAGCTTATTTACAACATTACAGCTTAATGTCGTAGTAGTACTTTCAATATATATATATACCAAAAATACTTCAAGCAGGTTTATCATATTCACACACTAGTATCAAGTCATAAAGACACAAAATGCTCCAAGCGCAAGAATAAAACCTAAGTTACTTCTTTTGATACGTGAGGTACAATAATATCTCTTTTATAAAACAATTATTAATTCTTAAAGACATAAAGATATAAAATGCTCTGAGCACAACAACAAAGTGTATAATACTCCTAGTAGTATAAAAGATTCAATAACGTTGCACACCTTTAAATAATGTGACACTTAACCAATCCTTTCCATTTTATGCTCAAGAAAGTGAATAAATAACATCTAACAATTATATACCCAATGTAGTGGTCAAACCACATCTATCGAGCAAGGGAGAGATTATAAGATCAATCTTCAACTAAGCATGCATCAAGAGGCTATAGATTGTAAGCCAAAATTTAGTTAAAAAAGTCCGGTCCAACGTCAAATCATGGGTTTTGTTGAAAATGAGACGATTTAACGTCAAATCCGGCTGAAGTATTACTTTAACAAAAATTGTTTAAATTCCTGAAAACCCCAAAAGTTGAACCCAAGGTTTTTTTTTTCTCACCAATTTCACTAAAATCAAACCAATTTTGAAAGAAGTCACTGGAAAACCCTTTTTTCACCAAAAACCCATTTTTTCCCAAATTGAACCCTAAGCAATTTTTACACATTTTTTTTGTTACGATCAATCAATTTAAAATCCAAAAACATAAGACAATCTCGATACATATAGAGGAAAACTAACTATTTTTTGAAAATCATCATTTTAAACCCGACAAATCTTAGGGGACTCACCCAAGATTGGGTTGTGTCCTATAGGGCCCAATCGTGCCATTTGTGTTGGGTTGGTAACGATAGTGTGATCCCAGTGCTTTAGTGGATAACGGCCTTTGTATTGAGTGGCTCAAAATAGCCGGGCTTCCTCAGTGCATCACGGTGCCATCATAGAGGTGTTTCGAGTTTGGGAGAGCTCGTGATAGGTGTTTAGAGAGAAGATGGAGAAAGAGAGAGAGAGAGTTTTAATGGTGAGAATGAAAGGGTGGCTTGATGTTTTTATAGATTTTGAGGCGGGGCATCCGGACTCTACGGGATAAAGTCCGGACGGTTTTACTCCATAAGGTTTTGGAGTTTCTAGAGGGGTAAGAGTTCGGACTCCCGTCTGGACTCTGGCTGAGAGTCGCGACGAGGGTCAGGATACATCGACACAATCCCGATGGGGGTCAGGACGGTGTATGTACGATCCGGACGGTAATCCACCATCCAGACTTTCTTCGACGGTAGAGCCCTCACGCCATTTCGAGGCGTCGGTGCCATAATGGTGCGTCATAAACATAAACATCGTTTGAAATTCTGTTCGGATGGTAGTGTAGAGTCCGGACGGTGGTACCAGGTTGCGGTTTTATACTATGTCCTTTGGTATTCCGTTCGGACAGTATTGATGTGGAGTCCAGATAGCTGATTCATTTGTTGACCGTTGGGATTCTATACTTTCCGAAGGCTAGGATTTTACCGTCTGGATGGTTCTCTCTTTTTTGGGTAAAAATTATCTAACCTTTGGGTTAGTATCTTTACAAGGTTTTGGATAGGACTCATAATGTGAGCAACTTCTAGGACTCGGTAGGCCCAAAGCAACTACCAGAACAAATGGCCTTAGTGTGGACACCAAACATCTCCATACTGATGATCATGTTACTTAAACATGATGGAAGCAGGATCTTGTATACTCAGAGTCCCAAGAGTTGGATTTCTGGTAGTACATCTTCAACCTGATCTTCGGGTTGATTAGGACGGTAGCTCGATGCATTACGGCTGGATGTGTCAACAAGGTCATGAAGAGGAGTCTCAACACATCAAGTGGGCTTATTCATCCCTCTCTTGACCACCTTGGAGATATGTTTGCCTCTAGAATAGTAATAAACTTTAAAATGTGTGTTGTAGTGGTCTACTAGCCCGCAACAAATTTCTTTGAGGTAACATCTACAGAATCCTTGTCTCTTCGCTTTACGTTTTAAGGCATAGGGACTCTTACCTTGACAAGGTTCTTACTAGCCGGAACTAGGCACACGATCCATTTTACCTCAGTGTACGAAGAGGACAACTCAGCTTAAGAGAGTTGTTTAACGTCTTCGGACCAAAAAAAAATTCAAAAATTTCTTCGAGATTTTGCTTCCTTTCGTCACTCCCCTCAACTTGAACATAGCAATGTCCTCATTAGGGGAGTATCCTTTCTTTATAAAAATACCCATGGGTTCCCTCCCAGATAAGGCTAAGTTTAATGTCTTCAACCATACTTAGCCAGTCAACTACTCGATTGGCAGGGTTGGGTCAGAGAGGTTAATAGATTCAAATGCAGGGTCTACTGATATGCCTTCGATATATGGTTTTAATATTTGGCCGTTGACTTGTAAGAAATTATTCATTTTGGGATTAAGCAACTGGCAGGCAGCATGTGGGTGGACATGCGTTACCACATGTGGGCCTTCCTATTTTGATTGCAGTTTGTCTGGGAACAGTTGTCACTTGGCATTAAATAACCAGACTTTTTGGTTTGGCGCGAATGTTTTTCGATAAATTTGTTTATCATGAAATGATTTCATTCGTGCTTTGTATTTTCTGAAATTATTGTATAACTTGTTATGAAGTTCCTCGAGCTTACTATGCTGCAATCGACGATGGTTGTCGGCATTTGGGATATTGAAGTTGAAAGTTTGGATAACCCAATAGGCTTGTTGTTTTAGTTCTATAGGCCGATGGCAAGGCTTTCCAAAGACTAAACGATATGGTGACATTCCAATTGTGGTCTTGTAAGCTGTTTTATATGCCCAAAAGGTGTCGTTCAGCCTTTCGAACTAATCTTTTCTGTCGGGGTGGACGGTTTTCATCAAAATATTCTTTATTTCCCTATTAGATACTTCAACTTGGCCATTGGTTTGAGGATGGTATAGAGTGGCTACCCTATGTTGAATCGAGTATCTTTGGAGTAGGGATGAGAAGTATTTGTTCAAGAAATGTGTTCCGCCGTCGCTGATGATTTCCCTTAGAAAACCAAATCGAGAAAAGATATTGCTTTGTAAAAATTTCATCACAACTTTGTGAACGTTCTATTTGGTGGCTGCAGCTTCAACCCATTTGGAGACGTAATCAACTGCTACGAGGATGTATTCACACCCGAATGATGGTGGAAATGGTCCCATAAAGTCGATACACCAAACATCAAAAAATTTTACAATTAAGATCAGGTTTAGAGGCATCATGTCTTTGGCAGTCATTACTCCTACCTGCTAGCATCGCATGCAGCGTTTGCAGAAGTCGTGGGCATCTTTAAAGAACATAAGCCAATAGAATCCACTTTGCAGAACTTTGGCCGCGGTTTTCTTTCCACTAAAGTGTCCACCACATGCAAGTGAGTGACAAAATCAGATAATGCTATCTACCTCATTTTCGGAAACGCATCGTCGTATAATTTGGTCTGAACAGTATTTAAGAAGTTCCGGTTTTTCCCAGAAGTAAAATTTAACTTGTGAAAAAATCGGTCTTTTTGTTGTTTGGACCAATCGTTTGGGATGCGACCCACCACCAGATAGTTTATGATATTTGCAGACCAGGACGGTTGAATGGTAGTGACCAAGAAAAGTTGCTCGTTAGGGAATGAGTCTCATAGGGTTACGTGGTCATTGGAGGACTGTACTAGGATTCAAGAGAGATGATCAGCTACAGCATTCTTGATACCCTTCTTATCACAGATCTCGAGATCAAATTCTTAGAGAAGCAGGATCCAGCGAATCAGACAGGGTTTAGTGTCCTTCTTGGCCAGCAGATGCCTAAGGGCAGCGTGGTCAGTGTAGACAATCACCATTGATCCTAGTAAGTAAGATCAAAATTTATCCAACACAAATACTACTGCCAATAGATCCTTTTCAGTTGTGGTATAATTCAACTGTGCATCGTTTAGAGTCTTACTGGCATAGTAGATAGCGTGGGGAACATTATTCTCTCTTTGTCTAAGTATAGCTCCCACCGCGTAATCAGAGGCGTCACACATGATTTCGAAGGATATAGCCCAATTCGGTGACTGCATGATAGGTGATGAGGATAGAGCATCTCTTAGTTGTTCGAAGGCACGTATACATTTTTCATCAAATCCAAATGTAGCCTCCTTAGGGAGAAGATCGCAAAGGGGCTTTGATATTTTTGAGAAGTCTTTGTTGAATCTACGATAAAATCCAGTGTGTCCGATGAATGAACATATCTGTCTTACACTGGTTGGTGGTGGTAATTTGGCAATGAGGTCGACTTTGGCTTTATCTACTTCTATACCGCATTTGGAGACTATGTGTCCTAACACAATTCCTTGTTGGACCATGAAGTGACTCTTCTCCCAACTAAGTACTACGTTTATCTCTTGACAATGTTTAAGTACTAAGGTCAGATTTACGAGACAATCTTTGAACGAGAGACTAAACACGGAGAAGTCATCCATGAATACTTCAAGGAATTTTTCGACCATGTCAGAGAAGATGGATAACATACACCTTTGAAAGGTGGATGGTGCATTACACAACCTGAAAGGCATATTCCTGTAGACGAATGTGCCGAAGGGGCAGGTGAAAGTTGATTTCTCTTGATCTTCGGGGTAGACGGGTACCTGATTATAACTGGAGTAGCCATCTAGAAAGCAATAATTGCTTTACCCAGCTAAACGCTCTAGGATTTGATTAATGAATGGTAAAGGAAAATGATCCTTTCTCGTCATGGCGTTTAGCTTCCTATAGTCAATGCAGACTCGCCATCCAGTTCATGTGCGAGTTGGTACAGATTCTCCTTTGTCATTTAATACCACGGTGAGCCCGAATTTCTTGGGTATAACTTGTGTTGGGCTCACCCACTTGCTATCCAAGATTAGGTAGATAATACCAGTGTCTAATAGTTTTACTACCTCTTGCTTTACAGCTTCCTTTATGTTGGGGTACAGTCTCCGTTGCATTTCTCATGTAGGCTTAGCATCCTCTTCACAATTGATGCGATGCATGCAAATGGATTGGTCAATTCCTTTCGGATCTGCTACTATCCTTCCTATGGCTCCCTTGTGGGCCTTGAGAACTACAGTCAATTGCTCCTCTTGCGTAGGTGATAAATCGGAAGCAATTATGACTGGCAGGGTACTACTGGATCCCAAAAAGATGTACTTAAGTGAGCTCGGGAGATGTTTTAACTCAAGTGCTGATGGGGCTTCTAGGCATGGTATGATGGGTATGGATGAGAGTGGGGTAGTTCTTCAAATTGAGACACCCATGGAGGCATGTCTATATAATCTGTCGTTTCAAGCTCGACATTGGATTTGTCTATGGTTGGGTCAAGTTCTAAAAATTCCTCCCCAAAGTAAGTCAAACAGGCTTCTAGGGGGTCATCTGAAAAGATGGCTGGCAAGGCTTGCTATGTTGCCTCCTCGATGTGGTCGATTACAAAGCAATCGACTTCTAGTGTTGGATGATGCGAGGCATGGAACACGTTAAGTCTAAGCTTCATATTGCCAAAGGAAATGTCCATTACCCAGTTTCAGCAATTGATACATGCGTTAGCTGTGGCCAAAAAGGGGTGTCCAAGAATGACAGGCATTTATCCCCCTCGAATTTGTGTCCGGTTCGGTGTCTAGTACTATGAAGTCAGCAGGGAATAGAAACTTGTCAACTTTGACCAGTACATCATTAATGATGCCTCAGGGGACCTTCACCGATCTATCTGCCAACTGAAGGGTGACAGGGATTGGTTTCAGTTCTCCAAGACTGAACTGTTCATATACAGAATATGGGAGGAGGTTTACGCTAGCTCCTAAGTCCAAGAGTTCCTGGTCGATCTGATGGTCGCCGATGACACACGAAATAGTGGGGATCCCTTGGTCTTTCAACTTTGGGACTAAATCATAGGTTAGGATAGAGCTAACATGCTCGGTTAGGAGTACTTTATTGGGGACCTTTGCCTTATGCTTTTGAGTACACAAGTCTTTTCGGAACTTTACATAAGACGGAATTTGCTGAATAGCATCGAGAAGGGGTAGGTTGATTTTGACTTGCTTGAATAAATCAAGCACATCTGTCATTGATGGTCCTTTCTTATGCTGGGGTGTTCGTGGTTCTAGGAACGATGAGAATGATGCCTTTAGTTCTTTGGGGATAACTGGAGGAGCCATTAGTGCTTCCTCAAATGGATCTTTTGGTGGGGGTGTAGCAACAGGTTCTTGCTGGGTGGTTTTCGTTTGGATATTGTTGGGGTCATTAGACTCCTTAACTATTATAGGGGTAGGTGTTGGCTGAGATTTGCTTGGCATTGGCCGGGATTCTAAATCTTTGCCACTTCGCAAGGTCATGATAACCTTTGCTTGCTCATGGTATACACCACTGCTGCTAGGGTTGCTGTCGATTATATATTGGCCTTTTGGGTTTGCCACTAGTT
>JAULLG010547359.1:0-10618 GCA_035668355.1 Sarracenia leucophylla
CCCCCCCCCCCCCCCCCCCCTCTCTCTCTCTCTCTCCCCTCTTCCGACAAGGTATATAAGCACAAAAAGGCCAAGGTACATATACAAGAAAAAACCTGAAGCAGCATTATATTCCTCACTTCGTCTTCTACATCCGACTAATCGACTATCAACTGATTTAACCATCGGAGAGGACACATCAAAACCCTTCCGGTTCCCTTTCTAATGGCTTTTCCCTTATTTCCCAGGCTTGCGGGGCTTGGTACAAATCATACGAGATTCGAACTCCATTATTTTGGCGCCGTTTGTGGGAACGATTTTTTCTTTTTTGGTGGCTACGAGTCAGACTATGGTTCGCACTAGGTCAATGGCCGGTGAAAATGACCCAAACATCCAACCCGAATAGGATCCGCCACAGCAACGGTTGGAACAACTTACTCAGGGAATCTTCCAGATGATGCACCAAAACCAACAAATTCTACAACAAAACAGGAAGTCATCTGACATCTCCGAGGCCTGGCAGAGCCCTATAATGACACTCAGCGTGAAGTCAACTCCCGTGCAAGTCGGAGCTAGAGAAACAAGCCGGTAAACCTACGGGTCCCTCCAGATGATGATTTCCAGAGGAACAAAAGAAAAGACCCTTACCCCCAAGAGAACCGATAGGGGGCGAGGGAGGAGATTACTAATCGCATCAACGTCGACCCCCATATCCCTCCTCGGGGAAACGAACCTGGTCATTACCCGACCAATGAACTAGAGCGTCTACAAGAGGTACAGGCCCAGGTTAATTACATGATGCAGGCCTTCAAGGGCAAGTCTCCGACGATAGAGGGAGAATGGACAAACCACGGAGGAAGTCCCTTCACTTCCACCATCAGATAAGCCCCCCTCCCCTCGAGGTTTAAGATGCCTCACATGGAGCAATTCGACGGTAATTCCGACCCTCTCGATCATCTGGACACCTACAGGTCCATGATGCATCTCTATGCCATTCACGAGGAGATAATGTGCAGAGTCTTCCCTACTACGTTGAAGGGAGCCGCGAGAATATGGTTCTCTAAAATCAAGACGGAGTCTATCAGCTCCTTCGCTCAACTCAATAGGAGATTCATGGGCCACTTTGTCGGGGGACAAAGACACCGTAAACCAGCAACGTCCCTTTTTAGCATCAAACAGCTAAAAGGGGAGTCCCTCCGTGGGTGTTGGTCGTTTCAACCGGGAAGCCCTTCAGATCAACGACGACGACGACAAGGTGGTAATGGCAGCGTTCATCGCCGGTCTATTCTCACTCCGCTTTGTCATCTACCTATCCAAATATCCCCCGGAAGACATGACAAAGCTCATGCTAAGGGCTCAGAAGCACATAAACATTGAGGAGGCCTTTGAGGCAAGACACCCCAAGACAGCAGAAGAAGCCCCGAGATCGGGGAAGAGGCAAAGACAGTCGAAGTCGCTATCTATGAAAAGGTTCGCTGACCGAGACCGGTGAAAGAGAGACGACCAACCCTGAGTAAGGAAGGACGAAACAATGTTTCATTGCTTCACCCCCCTTAATTATCCCATCGAGCAAATCTTGATGCACATCATGAGGGATCCAACGGTCAGATGGCCCGAAAAGTTAAGATCACCCCATGAGGCACGCTCTAGAAAAAGATTTTGTGCGTTCCATGGGGATCGTGGACATAGCACTGACAGTTGTTTCGACATAAGACAAGAGGTCGAAATACTGATCAGGGAAGGGAAACACGATCATTTTCTCGCCGACCAGCCAAGACGGGAAGCTGGAAGGGAAGATGCCAACGAACAGCCTCACGATCGGCGCAACGCTGATCAAGACGGCAGAGGTCAAAGACAACACACCCCACACTTTGAAATCAGAACCATTGCTGGTGGCTTTGCCAGGGGAGGACCCACCAACCCACTGCGGGAAATGTAAGGCGAAGGCAGAGGTCAGCCGAGCAACAGCTCACCCATGGTTGATAAACCCCAAACATACAAGACCCAATGCTGAATAAAGATTTTGTATCCACACACGATAGCAACATGTGTTAGATTCGCTCTGATTTTATATAATGAATACTTGGATTTCGCCTTACCTCTCCATTATTTGCAACCCATTGTTCCTAGATGATCCGCTAACTACCCGACGAAACTACTCCGCCGGCTTCAAACCTAGGCTGCTCAGCCCATTTAGGAATTTATTTATCTACGGATCTTTGTCAAGACCCCTATGCCTAAGGGCGAGGCTGCTCAGCCCATTCGGGGATTTATTTATCTACAGATCTTTGTCAAGACCCATATGCCTAAGGGCAAGGTTGCTCAGCCCATTCAGGGATTTATCCATCTACGGGTATTTATCAAAAACCCTATGCCTAAATCGGGGATACCTTTTTATCGATCTAAAACCTCTGCAGCTACAACACGACAATCAACATAAGGTAAATTTCACACAATAGTTATCAAAAACCGAAAATCAAAACATTCATGTAATTATATGGACAGCCTAGGAGATCAATCAACTCCAACACATGCTCCAATGCTCAAGAGTATCAAAACTAGAGTTAACAACCCAAAAATAACAAAATAACTTTGCATCAAATGTCTAAAGACCACTGTCTAAGAGAAAGAGGAAGAGGATGAAGATATTACTGTGGCAACGCCTCCTCCCCCTGGCTGGGCCCACCCAAATCATGAGTGCTAATTCCGGCGCCAATAGCGGTTATCCCCCCAGGACGCCTTATAGCCCCAAAGTCCTACAAGGGTCACCTCTCCCGCGCAAGCATCCGAAAGGCCTCGAAACCTTTGGTCCAGTCCTGGCCAGCCCTCGCGTATAATGCAAGATTAACCCTGATTCGCACATTAGCGTCCTTATTGGCTTTTTCGGCAGCCAGCTTCCGCTCCAAATGCTATATCTTCTTGTCTTGGCGGCAGAGGTCACGTTCCGCCTTCAACAATGCCTCATCGAATTGTAGCATTTTGCAGGCGGCCTGGAACCCTAAAGTAGTGGCCTACAACAACCAACGTTTATGACAAGAACGGATATTAACATCCACTACAAACTATCTACTTCTGAAGGTTATTAAAACTTCCAGCTTACCCTGGCCAATTCTTAGTAAAGATGAAAAGCAACCTCGCTCGGAGGAAACTCTCCTAATACACTGTAAGGCTTCGCTCGATGAAGCCCACACCAGTATAATCTTCATCCCAGATGGAGACAACCCTAAAAACTTCTTCAGCGGCAGGTGCATGTTCCGCGGCAGGGGTTCTGATTCTATCCCTCTGCCTTCCATCAACACTCCTTTCCTTACAACTACTGTCGCCAGTCTCATTTTGAGCGCCATCCTCACCCAAACGGCGGCATGTGCGCTAGCCAGAGGAAAGACCTCAACGCCCCCGGGGCGTTACAGCAGATGCTTGACGCGTGCTCATTTCCTCTTCCAATAGAAAATTACCACCACTCTATTCTCAAAATTTGCAGATGGCTAAAAATGTTGGTAAGTGGGCGCCACCTAGCTTTTATACATCGCCAGTGATTTTCCATTTGATCGATGCGACTCGCGGGAATACCAACCGCCGGATAACATTTAATGCTTTGACGACGAGGAATAATGCCTACTATAATGCTGCATCGTTTCAAATGCAAGTTCCTTCACTACTAGCAAGACAGGCGTCCCTTTCGTGCATGTCCCCCGGATCCGACGATTTAACCCGAGAACTCCAAACCGTCCAACAACCGAAACGCCAATACTACATTTGCCCACTCGGGTTTAGCACCCCCATGGACTTCGGATTTCGAACAAACACCCGGAAGAAGATATGAGGATATTTCTATTATGCTCATCTTTCGGACGGAGACCAATCCTGAGAAAATACTAGAAGCAGATCGACGTTCTGGACAACATCTGAGAAGATATCTACTCTGCTGATCGGCAGGGTAGGGCACTTTGTTCCTTGGTGACTCGGACTCTCAAGTCCAAGTAGCCAGCGAGATATCTACTATGCCGATCGGCAGGGTATGAGACTTTGTTCCTTGGTGACCTGGACTCTCAAGTCCCTATAGCCAGCAAAAGATCTACCGGGCCCACGAGGCTTATCCGCCCAAGGGGTACGGCTGTTGAGCCATTATACATTCTCGGCCCACGAAGCTTATCTGCCCTAGGGACACGGCTGCTCAGCCATTATACGATCTCGGCCTATGAGGCCTATGCACCCAACGACGCAACTACTTGGCCCACGAAGGGCTCGCCTGCCTGTGGTCGAAGCTAATCGCTCCTGGAAAGAATATATACATCGAGACATGGATATTTAGGTTGCATGACAATATTTGGAGTCAAACCAATTCTCATGCAATTACCCTGTTGCCTGGGGAATCAACCGTTCCCAACACATGCCCTACCAAAAAAGGGTATCGAAGTATACATCCACAACATCCAAAGATAGGCAGAATGTTTGAAAACATCAGGAACAGAGGTAACTAAGAATGAGCTTCATGAAGGGAGGGGAGGAGGAGAAAATGATCAAAGCCCCCAACGGCTCCAGGGTGCTTTCGGCTCCTCATCGGTTGGAGACAAGGGGAATCCCAGGGCAAGTTTCACATCACTCGAGTCTCCCTCGCTCAGATCGACCACGACATCTTTCCCTTTTTGTGACAACGCTCTGCTTGCTCCACCCGTTCTCAGGATGCGTGGACCTCCTGGGTGCTAGTCCCAACTCCTCCCACGACTGGCTCCCTCATGCGCTTTATAGTGTTGAAGTCTAGAAAAGGCCACTTCTCGTGGACAATCCCCAAAAGGCTTCGAAGCTCTCGTTCCATTCTCGATCGGCCCTCGCCCGTACCTCCTTCTCTTCCGAGGAAGCGCCTACTCCACCTATGGGCATCCGTGGCGCTGTGTCATGTACCACGGGAACCTGCGGAACTGGCTACTAGACCTCAGAGTCCTATGGTGTCGTGTCCTGGGTCTTAGGGACCTCACCTCTAGAGCGGCTTTAGCCGCGACCTACCTCTCGTGTCTGTGCCATCAAATAATTACAATCAGAGATAAAAGGAACTATATGTTAGATAAAGCATCTTAACATACCTCATCTTCCCGGATAAGCTATCTGTTGCTCCTAAAACAAAGGCTTTTAAACAATGGCTAACCACAACAGAATAATAATAAGGCACAACATCATCACATACTGAGGAGATTCTTCGAAATGGTATCACAATCCGAACCAGTCATCTAGATTTCTAAGTAGAATAGGCGTTAGCTAGGTACCCTTCTAAGTGGAACCCCAAACCAGTAACCCGGACGCTGAAGCAAAAAATATCACCCTCAGAACCTTACCTTCATACCCACATAATCAAACACATGCGCATATATTTTATGTTACAATCATACATGCAAGCACCCACAAAATGAGAATGCAACATGCAATTCAACCCTCACGAATTACCACACCCCATCCCACGGTTCCAAATATTCAAACCATGCTCTGATACCAAACTGTCACACCCTGACATTTGTAAAAGTAATTAAAACATATTTTAATTAATTAAAACCCTAGTCTTCTGATTTTCTAAAAAACCCCCCATTTCGCTGAATTCTTTTTCTTCATAAAAAGAGAATAAAAAAATAAAACCTTCATTCAAAAACTAATCCGTTTGATTTTAAAACTACTAATTTGAATAAATAATTTTATTCAGGGAAAACAACCCACAAAAACTTACTTAAAACCGTCATTTGAAACAAATCCAGAAATAAATATATATTTTTTTAAAACCAGTTTTCTTCCATGACCAACTACAGGGACACCGTTTGAGCGGACATGCCAAAAACAGACTTCTTGGAACTGATGCAGCAGCCCCAGTTTTTCTTTCCAACTCCTATTTTCTCACTACCGGCCTCATAAATAGGCACCAAAACGAACATAGAGATTAATCTATAATCTTAAACCCACCCTCCAACTTCTTCTCAAAACAAAACTACAAGATATATAAGAATTATGAGTTCATTAAAATTGTAACAAATGAGTTAAACAACTCAACAACTTTCAATTAATATTTTTCCCAATTTTATTAGGTGGTTCCCACCATATGTACTCACAACAAATAAAATGAAGACATGAACGTAACTTCAAAATTTTTGGAAATAAAATATTATGTTTTATTACCAACCAAATTACCTCTTCCAACTATCCCAATGGTCCTCATAAATGCATGTATAAATGAAATAAAGTCGCATACTTTACAACCTTATTAAACTAACATAAGATAGTCAAAATCCACTAACTAACAAGATTTATTCTTTAACTTCCTAACAAATGAATCAAGTAAAAAGATGAAAATCTATAAGACCCACGTCAATGGTGACGGGGGAGTGCCTCCAATCCAATCTACTCTTCCGCCACGACTTTACCTGGATCACCTGGGTTGTTGTTTCATAAAATGACAAAACATCAATGTAAGCAAAAGCTTGTAGGAAACATGAAGAAATGAGATATACAAGAATGTAGTGGATTATGAATAAAAAGGAATATCAAACCTTAATCTTCACATGCATAATCAAACTTCTATTCAAACCACCTCTTTACCTTTCTTTTGTTTTTCTTCTGAATAGTTAAATTCCTTTAATCATTAGTCTTTATAAATTAAAGACATTACAACCTTCCTTCGTGCCTCGGTTCACAACGAACCGCTTCTTCATGGTGGCGGACCGTCCACCATACACTTCCTTCTTATTGGATTAATTATCTAATAATCGAGGCCTCCGCTCAATTGATGGATTATCCATTGTCTTCTATAGCTCAACAGAAGCTATAGACTTCGTCCCCGCTTTAAGGATGGGTCGTCCTATAACTTCTTAAACACATCCACATTCAAAAACTTCGTCTTCAAGTATAATCTAATAGTCTATACTTATTATAAATATTGAACCCTAAATGGAGAAGCCTAGGCTTCTCCTATACACTCTCAATATCCATGTACTTCCAACTTCAAGTATCTAATTAATAATTTATACTTAATATGCAATTGAACCCGGCGAAAAAACCTAGGCCAACCCGACAATCCCTCCCTCTCCACCGAACGCCTAATCCTCAACCTGCCCTAATCATGTCGATTTATGCCCTCAAGGAATATCTATCACTTGTAAAATTTCTGAAAATTTGCTTTTTATATCAATTTGTAAAAATACTTCAAACTCCATAAACCATAACCTTGCGGTGTGGGTAAATCACCACTTCTAGGCATAAAATTGACATGTTTAGGCTATTCTAAATGTGCTAGAATCACACAATATATTCAGTTTATACATATAAACTATTAGGGTTTGGATTTTATAAGCATCATATACAAACCACTTCAAAACTTCATAAAAATCTCAATAACTTCGCATACGCATTCAAGGGTTCAACATAGGTCATGAGTCCTACCTCGAATCGAAGAAAACAAGGCTGAAATCAAAGATTTTGACGCCTCAAACACGTAGTCCATATTTGATATGAAAAGGGTTCGGATCAAATCAATCTACACTTTGAATATCGATTTAATCTTATGAAAAATCGTTGAGATCTTACCGATTAGAGTTTTAAACCGTTGTAGAAAAGCCCTCCCGAAACCCTAGAAATCGCCTTCAATCGCCTCTGTAAAGATACGAGCATATTATAATAAAAATAGGCTTTAAAAATCTGATTTCGCGTTTTAAACAAGTTTCTGCCATCTGTGATGACCGCTCGAGCAGACCCCTTTTGTTCGAGCGAATCCCTGTCTATTTGGCCCGTTGGAGAATTTCTGAACCGAGGCCCAATCCACTTCGAAAACTTCCGGGACTTGTCCCGCTACCCTAAAATAATATTTCAAGGGTTCCAGAGCATCAACTTCAAAAAGCCAAGCCTGATTTTAAGTTCAAATTTTACATAAAATAATAATAATAAAAGTCTGAAATTAAAACGAGTCAGGCCCTTGCAAGTTGGTAGTCAGTGTTTATGAATTCAAGTTCTATATTACCTTTTGTACACGATCTCTAATGAAATGATGTATAATCTCTATGTGCTTAGTTCTTGAGTGTTTTATGGGATTCTTGGAAATGTTTATTGCACTAGTGTTATCACACTTAGTGGGAATGCGATATAAGAAAAATCCATAGTCCTCTAGCTGTTGTTTCATCCAAAGAACTTATGCACAGCAGCTACCATCTACTATGTACTCAGCCTCGGTTGTAAACAAGGCTATTGAGTTCTGTTTCTTACTAAACCAGGATATAAGTGAGTGTCCTAGGAATTGACAAGAACCACTTGTACTTTTCCTATCAACTAGGGATCCGGCATAGTCAGCATCCGAATAACCAAATAGTTCAAAGGTTATTCCTTTAGGATAAAATAATCCTAGGTTTTGTGTACCTAAGAGGTATGTAAGGATGCGCTTAACAGCAGTTACATGTGATTCCTTAGGGTTAGATTGAAATCTAGCACACATACAAACACTAAACATAATGTCAGGTGTTCGGCACTCAAAAGTGACGATTTAGACCCGTTAATTTACACCAATTTAGTCCCTATTTGTTATTTAATATCGTGTTTTGTACTGTTTTTGTGTTAAGACAAGCCTTGGAGAAGAAACGTAAAACTACATCAAAACAGCAACAAAACAAGCAAAGAAACAATACAAGACAGAAACTGAAGAAAAAGACCAAAACCAGCACATTCCGTCCGGATTCAATATTTTCGTCCGAACTCGCATCGCCATCAACAGTCCGGACTCTGAACAACCGTCCCAACTTTCGCCGTCAACACCGTCACGACTCACAATCGTCACCAGTCAGGACTGCAATCACCGAATCGTCAAAACCGTTCGGACTTTCCAAAATCGTCTTGACTTTAGTCGCAATTTCCGTCCGGACTGGTTGCGCCATCAAGTCCTAATCCGAAAAGGACATGGATTTCTGGAAGTCTATAAATAGACCCCTACTGCCACCATTTTCAGCATCCAGGTCCTCAGACCACAATTCTCATTTCCTCTATAATTCCTCTTCTACTCCTTCTGGGCCAGCACTGGAAGGTTCGGCCTCAACGAGGAGTTGCCAATGCTAGTCGACAACAACTTGAAGATGGTTTCTACTCCGACAATGCGTGGCTAAGTTCTTTTCTGCCCCAGGTTCAGATGAAGCTCGAGTTTGGTAATTTAGGAGTAGATTAATTTCATTATTTTATTTTCGCCTTTTGTTATATATTCTTTATGCAACAATTATATTCCATGACATATTTGATCATTGGATACTTCTTATTTCTCTAAATTTACCTAATATTTTATTTAATCTTTCTGTGATTGTATTAAATGAGTGTTGCATAACTGTTATAACTGTTAATTCAAAGATTAAATAGGAGATATGTTATGCCATGGATAAGACGAGTCGTACTCCGAACAAGCCATGCTATAATCCTGGATGGGGTTTGCCTTATTTAATATTTGGAGATTTTATTTGTTTGCATGCGATATTTTATGCTATTGATGAGACGGGTTATACTTCGGATAGGCCGTGCCAATATCTTAGATAAGATATGTCGTATTTACATGTAAATCTTTCTTTCTTGAACTCCATACTGGTCATGTCACAGTAGGATTTGAATCTGTTAAAGGATAAATAAAATAAGAAATTAATTGAAACTAGAAAACCAAGCGAATGTGAATTCTAACATGAGGCAGATTCTTTCTCATTATCTTTAATCTTATTTGTTAGTCTAGTTTAATTAGAAGTAGTAATAATTAATTATTCAAACGATTTTTATATAAAAATCTAAAATCCTTTTTAATATTTTCTAAATTAGATAAAAACTGGGATATTTTGACGAGCTATCTATTTTCCTCGTGGGAATGATCCGGACTCTCCACTAGCTACTTGTTAGTGTAGATTTTGGTATAAACTAGTAATGGGACGACACATCTACTAGTTTTTGGCACCCTTGCCGAAAAAATGCAGCAAAAACGTCTTTTTATCCCTTTATTCAATTTTAAAATATTTTTCATTTTTTCTTTTTAATCTATGGTTTTCATTTTTAGCTTTTCTATTGCAAAATAGAAAATCGTATAAAAAATCAGATCAGCACTTTCCGTCCGGACCCTTCTTTTCCATCCGGACCTACTCTCTCTCATACCCGTTCGGACGCAACTGTTGTCCATCCAGACTATCATCCCCTAGTAGTCATTTTTGCCTTCTTTTTCTGAATCAATTAGTATATGCTTGGTCGTCGCTCACTGCATAGTGACCTAATACCGATTAACCCAGAAATTGAACACACCTGCAGAATCAACCGAGCATTCACTAGACCATTCCCTCTCCCCCGCTCTCCTACACCCTTACACTCACCCATCATGGCTGAAAATCGCGACGCTAATGCTGCTAGAAACCAGCAAAATGAACAAGCAGATCCACAACTCAAAGCGTTAATGGAATACTACATTCCAACAATGTACGAGTCTTTCACCTGCATAGCACCCAACGACACTGGGCACGACAACTATGAAATTAGACCAAACTTGTTGCAATTACTGCCCCTCTTCCACGGACTAAGTCATGAGGACCTCTATAAGCATATTGACGAATTTTTGGAAGTATGCTCAACCATAAGGATTAACAGCTTACCTGAAGAAGCCAAACAC
>JAULLG010547469.1:0-15801 GCA_035668355.1 Sarracenia leucophylla
GGAGACCCTGAAAATCCTTTGTATCAGGTTTGGAGTGCACCCGTAAGCACTTCCCCATAGTGGAATCCTCAAGTGCTACTTGAGAGAGTGGACCTAGGCCGGGATTTGGCCGAATCACTATAAACTTGGTCTTATGGTTTGCATCTTCGTTCCATTATCTCTTATTCCATGCACTTTAATTTTATATTCCACTACTTGTGTATTTATTTATAAGTGCTTGAACAAGTTTTTCATAAAAGATCAAAAAATTTTAAATTCCCTTATAACCTATTCACCCCCTCTAGGTTGCCAACCTGGACCAACAACTTGCTATTGTACGAAGTTAGGGAATTGTTCAGCTGATGGACATTCAATGACAAAGTGTGTTCGACTGGTGCACAAGGCACATACATCTTGAATGATTGGTGGGGTTGGTTGAGCTACAGGTAACCCGTCGGTCCACAGTTTACCAAGCTTCTCAATGAGGAATTTTACTTGGTTTGTAAGATCTACGTTTTGGTTTACCTCATATAGTACTCGAATTTTCTAAGTTGCTAACCTATCAATGCGTGAGACCGATGCTTGGTGTTGTGAGCTTTCACTTAGCTTTTCCAAATAAGGCCAGGCGTCTGTCTTATTGTTCATCATGAATGTGCCGCCACACGAGGCGTTGACGTATTGACGATACCATGGCAGCAGACCTTCATAAAAGTTTTGAACTAGCTGCCACTTCGGGACTTGGTGATGTGGACAAGTCTCAATAAGTTCCTTGAGTCTCCCCCAGGTTTCATGAAAATTTTTTCCTTCTAATTAAGCAAAACTCGGTATAGCTCGGCGAATCTCGTTGGTTTTACTTATGGGGAAGAACTTTCGAATGAATTCTTGCTGAAGCTTAGCCCAATTTGTTATGATATTAGGCTCCAAAGACTTAAGCCAATGCTTATCCTTGTCTTAGAGAGAGAATGGTAACAACTTTAGGTGCTTGGCCTCGTCTGGCAGATTATTGAGTCTTATAGTCGAACAGGTTTCTAAGAACTCGTTAATATGCTTGTAGGGATCCTCACTACAAAGTATGTGAAACAGAGACAGTAGTTGCAAAAGGTTGGGTCTGATTTTGTAGTTGTCGACCCTAAGATTGGGTGGCACTAAACACGTGGCAAACTAATAACTGTTGGAATGTAATACTGCATCAGAGCCTTGAGTTGCAAATTAGCTTGATCGGATTGATCATGTTACCAATTATCCCCAGGGTTAGCATTTTGACCTTCTGCTATTGTGGGTATGTGAAGATGTGCGGGAGATCAGGGGAAAGAGGATGCTCTCGCCATCGCTCGGTTAAGCCTATAAGTGCGTTCGATTTCAGGATCAAAAGGTAGTAGGTTGCTATGTAGGGAGCAGAAACCGAGCATATACTATTAAATTCCAGAGAAAGGAAGCAAGAGGGGCTCTCTGGTTGAAAACCGTCCGAATGGAAGGGGGTCAGCGTTCGGATGGTAATAAGGGGCATTCGGACGGATGACGGTGTTTTCATTTTTTTTATGATTTTTCATTTTTCAACAAAAAAATCGAAAATCCAAAACTAGGGACAAAAAAGGAAAATAAAAAATTAAAATTAAAATTATTTTCAGATTAAATAATTGTTTAAATATCTTGCTGTATTACTCCCCTGCAACGACGCTAAAAACTGATGTGTGTCGTTCCGTATCTAGTTTATTACCAAGATTTAACACTAACTAATAGCTAGTCGTAAGCCAAGGTCGTTTCAACGAGAAATATGGAGCAACTAAATATTTTCAATCAATTATTTAATCTTTAGAAAAGTTTAATTTAATTAAAAGAAAAGAAAATATAAATCTTGGATTTTTTAAATATAAAAACTAAGTTTAATCTAAAACAACTTCTAGCTAAACTAAACTAAACTACTTAATAAAAATAGTTCTTTTTACAAAAAAGTTCTACCACATGTTAAAATCCACATTCACCTAAAATTTTAGTTTCAATTAACTCCAATTTTATCTAGTCTTTAATTAGATTCAATCCTACTGTGACATGACCAGTATGGATATTCAAGAAAAATAGATTTACATGTAAATAAGGCATATTCTATCTAAGACATTGGTACGGATTATCCGGAGCATAATCTGCCTCGTCAATAACTTAAAATATCTCAAGTTCAAAAAATTAAAATCCTGATTATTAAATACGACATACCATATCCAGAATTATAGCACGGCTCATCCGACGTACGACTCGTTTTATCCAAGCCATAGATTATCTCATATTTAATGTTCGATAAACAATAAGCGAAGTTATATGACCTACATTCAATAGAATCAAAGAAAGATTAAATGGAATATTAATTAATTAAGAGAAGAAGAATTTTTCCAACGATCAAATATGTCGTGAATTTAAAATAATCATATAACGAATATAATTTAAAAAGCTAAAATAAAATATAATAAATTAATCTACTCCTAAAATACCAAGCTCGAGTTTCATCGTAACTCGAGGTAGATGAGGGACTTAGCCACGCATTGTCGGGGCAGACACCATCTTTAAGTTGTTGTCGATGTCAGTCGACAATTTCTCGTCAAGGGCCGGACCTTCTAGTGCTGGCTCGTTGGGGGCAGAAGTATGATTTTGGAGAAGGGAAGGAATTTTCGTCATTGGACTTGGTTGCAGAAAACTGGGGGGGTCTGGAATCTATTTATAGATTTTCAGAAGTTGGAGACCTTCTCGGATTCAGACTTGTTGGCGACAATCGTCCGGACGAAAATGGCGACACCGTCCGGACGGAAAGGGCTATGAGCGTCCTGACAGGAATGGCCTTGCATCATGAAAATTTTGGGCTTCGACATCCGGACGAAGAATGAGGAGCATCCGGAAGGGGCTTGTTTGGTCTTGGACTTTTCTTCAGTCTTTGTTGTTTTTTTGTTTGTTTGTTTGTTTGTTTTGTTGATGTTTTGCATCACCTTGCCAAAACCTGTCTAAGAACAGAAATACTACAAAAATACGATATTAAATTGCATCTTAAGGGCTAACCTAGTGTAAATAGCGAGATCAAATCATCACGTTTAAGTATCGATCAGAGTATCCATGACCGATCCCATAAAGAAGCTGGGCTTGGTGGATAAAAATATCAGGCGCTAGATCAATAGGCCAGATAAAGGACATAACGACCTAATGGAGAACTTTAAATGGAAGACTCCGATGAGCAAGACTGAGAGCGGTCGGATGACAGTGAGCACCATCAGTGAGCTCTGGTATATCTCAAATTCGGTGGGCCATACATCATCGGCAAATGGATACTGAGGGTCCCACACATGTGGAATGCCGAGAATGTGAAAAATGTCTGTGGTTGATAACTCAATCCTAACCCCCTCTAACAGTGGATCAGAGAGTAAGGAACTCATGGTCGATGTCCTCGGAGTTCACATAGAACTCATGTACCATCTCAGGATACACAGAATGGTGGCGGAGATACGCACGGAGCCAACCTCATTGTGTGAACTGATGAATGAGGCCACAATCCAGGAACGAGTGAAGGTGAATGGTCCGTTCAACCAACGGCTCCTGCTGCTGGAGAATCAAGAAGTAGGTATCAGCTTGTGTGGTGAAAAACATATAAGTCCTTGGTCCTTTTTGTCCTTTGGGATTATCGATGGCCATGAACGTCTATGAGAGTGATTGAGAAAAAGACCATTTGGACCTAGCCAAAATCACACACACACCAACACAAAGGAAGAATAAGGAAACCGAAGAGATGGTGGAACTGATGATGGGAAATAAGATTGAAAATGCACACCGAGAAAATCGAAGGAACCAGGGAAAGATGTGCGACGTTGAGACGGTGGTGCAGGGTGGAGGAGTACTTAACAGAGACGTCGAGGGAAGAGGTGAGAATCAGAGTGAGAGAGAGAGAGAGAGAAAAAGAGAGAGGGTTTAAAACCAGAGGAAAGGTGGAAATATGAAAATGGGAACCTTTCATTTAAAATGTCAAAATTGCATAGGTGCTCGAGTGCGATTGGAGCGCTCGTGCGCTTAGGGCTCAAGTGCTCTTCAAGCGCTCTTCAAGCGCTGTGCACTGGAAGTGTTTTTTGAAGAAAATAAACTAAGTGTTGGCTTAGTGTAAAAAATATACCAATAATAGACTCTCTCTCTCTCTCTCTCTATGAGTTGACACCCCAAAATAAGTTAAAAACTCATATATAATCTCTCTCCAGGACACTCCCCCAACCCAAAGTCACCAAACAGCATGCGAAAACAAAAATATATAATACATAAATAGAAATTGCATATTATAGGCATGAAGATGAGACACACTCCACTAAATCACTCATTAAAGCTCATATAACTTAATAAATTTGCATGAAAAATTGATAACCAATGTATTAATATATAATTTGGAAGTATTAACTCAAGTATAAACAGTTCATATTAGCTCTCTATTAACGGTGAACTGTGAACTCTTTGCATAGGACCAAGAAACTTGATAAGACAAAAGCTAGACCCAAATCCCATCATAAGGAGATGAACAATGCACTTGAAATAAGAATGGTTTGAACCATTTTATTTAATAATTAATTTAAACGTCAAAAAGGGAATTTTTAAATAATTCGTTTATACCCGGATATTTCTGGCTAAAAATTAAAATTTTGTTTAAAAGAGAAAAGTTTATACTTATACACAATTATTTATTCATTTTCTAGAATATTCTTAAAAATAAATAAATAAATAAATAAAACAATAATCTCGTCTCACAGGCACCTAACAGCGGAAGATGTTTCGGCCAAGCACAGAGAGAGGCGAGAGAGAAAGAAGGCATCGGAGAAGAAGGAGGAGGCGGAGCCGGCGCCACCACCATCGACCATCGTCGTGCAACCCCGGCACGCCTCAAGCACCGCCGCCGGCGAGGAGAGTGATAAGAAAGAGGGAGAGAATAGGGGCGAAACAGGGGAGGAGAACACAACGCAACGCCGACGGCTTCGGTGGTTGATTTGGGCTTCGATCTAGCTTGTTTTTTTCAGATTTCTTTGTTGGAGGTAAGATTCAAGGCCTTAAGAACACTTCTAGTAATTTTATTTCGGTTATAATCGAAGTTTTATGATCGATTGAAATTTTGGTGTTCGCCGAACCCGACGGGAACCCTAGGAAATTTTGATCGATCGACCTTGGATTGGCTAATAAATCAGGAAATTGGAACTAGATCTAAGTTTCTAGACGTGCTAGGATCATTGTGGTGTAATCAATTTTAGTATTGGAGAAACTAGGGTTTTCGGGTCGAATTTGAGACTGATTTGGGAATTTCAACATTGTTGAGCTATTTTTGTAAAATTGGTTCCAATTCTATGATTATGGCATAGAATAGGACACGTGATTAAAATTTGATAATTTTTGAATAATCGCATTTTATCTCCATTAATTAAATAGCAAGTTTGTAATTTGACTTTGGCAGTTAGACACGCTTTCGGAGTTGGATCGAGACGGTTATGGATTCGACTTCACTTCTTGATATCGTCTCGGTTGTGAGGTAGGATTCTAGACTCTATAAATCCTTCTGGTGATATGGATTGTATCTTTCTTAAAGTGTTTGCATTGATTTATACATTAGTTGCCAAGTTCTCGAACGTGAGCCTTGTTAGGCTTTGAGTTTGAGCTTATGAAATTAGTAATTGAATCCCAAGGGATTGGATTTAGTTAAGGCAATCCTCCTTAGCTAGAATGAGGTCAATGTGACCGAATTTGATTTCCAACGAGCTAGAATTCGAATTGGGTTATGAGTACAGAGTTGGGGCCTTCTAACCCCATAGAATAATTTTGTGAAATTAGTATCACATAGATGGAATTGGCATGTGACATATTTTTTTGGTTGTGATCCTAAACGACAGATCCCTTTATTATGCGCAATGTGATACTTATGGACATTGGGTCCTAGTAAATTAGCATTGGTTATCTTTTTTTCAAGACTCTTGTTATTCTATGAGATGTTGTTTGGTGTGTATGAATATGTTTAAGCTCCCTTAAAATAGCCCTAGCTTTCGGTGATTAGATCTAGGCATTGTTTTGTGACTGGTCGGCCTTGCCCTCAGACCATCGGGTCTATAAAAGAGTTGTATTATTTTGTGACGGGTCAGCCTTGCCCTCAGACCATTGGGTCTATAAAAGAGTTGCATTGTTTTGTGACGGGTCGGCCTTTCCCTCAGACCATCGGGTTTGTAAAAGAGTTGCATTGGATTGGACACGGGTCGGCCTTGCCCTCAGACCTCTGGGTCTGTAAAAGAGTTGCATCGCTTTATGACATGTCGCATTGGCCACGTGCTATAATTGTTACATGTTGCATTGGCCACATGTTGTATTGGATTACATAAAGGTCGGTCATGCCTTCAACCCTGTGGGGTGTAAAAACGTGCTTAGGTTGAGTTCGAATACTAGGATTGGGAACCTAAGTTCACAACAATTTTGATTAAAGGTTTAATGTGATTCTCTTTTTATGACACTTATATAAAATCATTACATGGTAATAGATTGTTAGGCGTGGGATGGTGACGATAGACTTAAGTGATAAAATCCTTTTTACTTGTAATGCGGTTATCGTCCTTTATTTGAAAATGGGCATGTGACACATATTTTCAAGAGATGAGCAATATGTTACTTTTCTGATTAAAACATGTATTTGTCACCGGCCACCTTGCATATCATTATGTATATATATATTGTCTATTATCCTGCTATAGGGGATCAGCCCTCGTAACATTTTTCAGGTTTAGCAAATGAGTTCTTTGAGATTAACGTAATGAATTGAAGGCAAAAGCTTTTCATTGCCAGAATGTTACTTCATTATGTTGTTCGTCAATTTTGGATGAATGTATAGTATTTTATATTTCAGTTGTTATATTTGGATAATTGTATGGTCATAAGGCCACCCCTCATTTCTTGTATACATGCGAGATAACGCTGGGTAGTTTTAATTTCCCTTTCGGTTTAGTTATCTTATTCTGTTTAGAGTTGCTAGTGGGTTGCAAGTTCCTATGGTCCATCCTTTTTCTATATTGATATTGTGATTTGTGTTGGTTAGAAGTGTAGTTGTGCCGACGATCGGCTGGTTATACCTTTGGATAGTCTAGTTTTGCCGCGAATGCGGGTTATTGATATCCAGGTTATCTATACACCTTGTTTACAGGCTATTTCCCATTTTGGGACAATCCAAAAACAGGGGAAACTTTGCCGAAATTTTCCAAAAAGCGTTAGAATACTTTTTATCCCTTTTTAGATTTCTTAAAGAAATACATTTTATCGGTTTAAAAGGATATTTTACAAAATAAAGATTCAACTTGAGTTTCGATTGTTGGCAATTCTTAAGAATATTATTATTATCCAGGGTCAGGACGTTACAGATGGTATCAGAGGTTTATGCTTGAATACCTTAGGACCGTGGGAAGGGTCGTGTGTTGTACCGAGAGGGATGAATTTCTTGTTGCATCCATATTCTGTGTGCTTGTGTGCTTGTGATGCGATGCGACTTACATGCACATGCTACGTGATTATGTGAGTATGGAGGTAGGATTTCGAGGATGATGTTTCTTGCTTCGGTATCCGGGTTACTGGTGTGGGGTTCCATTTAGAAAAAATGCCTTGCGAATGCCCATTCTACTTGGAAATCCAGGTCAGTGGTTTGGATTGAGATATCAGTCCAAGAAACCTCCTCGGTATGTGGTTATGTGATGCTATGCTTACGTGGCTTAGTGATAGCATGTTTTACCCTCGACCAATTAGTCCTTAGGATGTTGTTTGTCTTATCCTCAAGATAAGTTTAGGACATTGGCTTATGGGTTGGCATTTATGTCCCCCATCTTTATATTATGCTTTAAGGTCTCGGGGACGAGGACGCGGCCAAGACCATGATGTAAATAATGTGTTTTCATGCTTATGTGCGTGATTGTTAATGTGTTGTGGTAGACATATTATTTCTCGGACAGTGACCATCTTACCTGCAGGAGTAAGAACATGATGAGTATCCGAGGGTGGGTAGACCTATGAGTTAGGTAGTTACCCGGGACGATTTGCATGGATGTGGTGGTTTGCCCATCGTGAACCATACGTTATTGTGCCTTTTTTACGTTGTGAACCGTGTACGATTAGGAATGTATGAACAAGAGTGCTTTGTACGATGGAACGTGGATGAGAATTAAGTGGGGGAGTGTGATAATGACGAGATGTGACCCCTTAGGGTAGATGCCATATATGAAGGTTTCCTTTTGAAGGTGAGATGTCCTAAGGGACTAGAATGACGTTTGATGTCATCGATATCCATTTGGGAAAAGTTGTTTTGGTTCCTTAGAAGGGAAGTTTGATGTTACCTTCTTTGATTGTGGAGTCTCGCCCACCCATCCCTTTTCTTAGAAGGTTTTTCTGTGACAAGAACTTAGTGAAAGTGACTTCAATGGTGAACTAAATGGTCACTCCTTTGGCCTATTAGGATGTCATTGAGTTGGATGATGACGGTATTGCCGATGATTTTCAGATAAAAGAGTTAACTGTCGTGACATCCTAATTGTTGGCACAGCTGAGAAAATTGTAGCTGTTTAGGCTAACTTGTGGATGGATACCATCTCTACTCTTGGTGAGTTCTTGACTTGATATGAGCTCCACGTGGGAGGGTGTACGACATTGTGATGATTGTGGATCCCTAAGATAACTCTATCCTGTTCTAGGTTGGTGAGATTGTTGAATGTTTTGTGGAGAGATTTTTGAATTAGCTATAGGATTATGATAAAGGTCGGCCATGCCTTCATACCTTCAAGTATGTAACAGTGCTACATTGGTTTGGTATGGGGTCGACCCTGGTGAACTATGTTTTCGAGACATGTTGGTAAGTGGGTAGTTGTTTAAGACGACAATTAGTTCTTAATGAACTATGATGAGATTAAGGCTTCAATGAGCTAGTACGCCGCGATGATCTTGTGTGGAGTATGAACTGTTGGCCGTTGTTAGTTCATGACTTCAACTGACATCGGTTAATGTACCCTTAAGAATCAGTTGAGGCGAGTTTTTCTGTAGTTTCCATTGAGGTGCTTTTCACGTTCTGAACGTTGAGTGGTTCTTTGGTTTCAGCGTAAGGTTCTACTGAAGTAAGCTTTGACGAGTTTGGTTTGCGAGCTTATGGCAGTAAGGACAACTACTGTTTGTGTAGTAGTCAGACTTAAGTTATGTTTATGTGGGATTGATGCTTTGGCAAGGATATCTAGGGAGTCCTGGTTAAGTTGGTTGTTGTTGCGGTAACCTTCAGACAAATATTAGTGCCTTGAGAGCAAAAAAACTGTAATTGGAAGTATCGATGGTGATCCGATCGATTCTTGATGATTTCATTCTTCAGTTCGTGATACCGTTAGGTTGTATGCTTGATAAGTTATCGACTTTGGTGTCCTTTACGCAATTATCCGAAGGAGAATTGAAGCCGTGATCTGGTACTTGTATAAAAGAACTTCATTGGTGTGTAGCAATTATAAATCTAGCTATGCATGTGTGGGACCCGAGCCTAGGTTTTTTGTGAGATTTCTGTGACGCAGGTAGTAATTAAGTATTTGAATATGTTCACTCTTATGCCTTGATGATCGTTGCGCTGTGTTGTATAGGGTATTAACAAATTTATGTGATGACATTGTAGATCAGTGCATATGTGGTGAGACCTTTTGGTAATGGTGGTTTTAGGTGAGCCGTTCCGGTTAGTTATACGTCAGCGGGGTCGTTTGTCGCCCAAGAGCTTGAACCTCCGTCGTGTTTGATTGTGATCATTGTTTGGCCAAGTGCTTGTGAGCAGAAAGTACAGTTGATTATGGTTTAGATACATGTCTAGTATCTGGGTTTAGTTGTTGCGTGAGGTATGCTGTGATTTCGAGGATGAAATCTCCTAAGTGGGGGAGGTTATAACAGTTTGAAATGTTTTATTTAATAATTTATTTAAAAGTCAAAAAGGGAATTTTTAAATAATTCGTTTTTACCCGGATATTTTTGGCTAAAAATTAAAATTTTATTTAAAAGAGAAAAGTTTATATTTATACACAATTATTTAAAAAAAATAAATAAAACAATAATCTCGTCTCACACGCGCCTAACAGTTGAAGTTGTTTCGATTAAGCACAGAGAGAGGCGAGAGAGAGAGAAGGCATCGAATAAGAAGAAGGAGGCGGAGTTGGCACCACCACCACCGACAACCATCACGCCACCCAGACACACCACAGGCACCACCCCGGCGAGGAGAGAGACGAGAAAGAGGGAGAGAACAAGGGCGAAACAGGGGAGGAGAACACCGTGCAACGCCGACGACTTCAGTGGTTGACTTGGGCTTCGATCTGGCTTGTTTTCTTCGGATTTCTTCATTGGAGGTAAGATTCAAGGTTTTAAGAACACTTCTAGCAATTTTGTTTCGGTAATAATCGAAGTTTTGTGATCGATTAGAATTTTGGTGTTCGTCGAACCCAACGGGAACCCTAGGATGATTTTTGTGATTTTGACCTTATATTGGCAAATAAATCATGAAATTGTACCTAGATCTAAGTTTCTGGACTTTCTAGGATCATCGTGGTGTAATCAATTTCAATTTTGGAGAAACAAAGGTTTTCGGGTCGAATTTGGGATTGATTTGGGAATTTCGACCTTGTTGAGCTATTTTTTGTGAAATTGGCTCCAATTCTATGATTATGGAATATAATAGGACCCGTGATTAAAATTTGATAATTTTTGAATAACCCGATTTTATCCCTGTTAATTAAATAGCAAGTTGGTAATTTTACTTTGGCAATAGGACGCGCTTTCGGGGTTGGATCGAGACGGTTATAGATTGCACTTCGCTTTTTGATATTGTCTCAGTTGTGAGGTAGGATTCTAGACTTTATAAATCCTTTTGGTGATACGGATTGTGTCTTTCTTAAAGTGTTTTCATCAATTTGTGCATTACTTGCCGAGTGCCCGAACGTGAGCCTTATTAGGCTTTGAGTTTGAGCTTATAAAATGGGTAATTGAATCCCAAGGGATTGGATTTAGTTAGGGCCATGCTACTAAGCTAGAATTAGGTCTATGTGACCAAATTTGATTTCGAATGAGCTAGAATTCAAATTGGGTTACGAGTACAGAGTTAGGGCCTTCTAACCCCTTAGAACATTTTTGTGAAATTACTATTACTTAGATGGAATTGGCATGGGACGTATCTTTTCGGTTGTGGTCCCAAACGATAGATCCCTGTATTATGTGTAATGTGATACTGTGGACACTGAGTCCTAGTAAATTAGCATTGGTTATCTTGTTCGCAAGACTTATTATTCTATGAGATGTTGGTTGGGGTGTATGAATATGTTTAGGCTCCCTTAAAATAGCTTTAGCTTTCGATGATTGGATCTAGGCATTGTTTTGTGATGGGTCGGCCTTGCACTCAGACCATCGGGTCTGTAAAAGAGTTACATTATTTTGTGACGGGTCATCCTTGCCCTCAGAACATCGGGTCTGTAAAAGAGTTGGATTGGATTGGACACGGGTCGGCCTTGCCATCAGATCACCGGGACTGTAAAAGAGTTGCATTGTTTTGTGACGAGTCGGCCTTACCCTCAGACCATCAGGTCTGAAAAAGAGTTTAATTGTTTTATGACGGGTGGGCCTTGCCCTCAGACCATCGAGTCTGTAAAAGTGTTGCATTGGATTGGACACGGGTCGGCCCTGCCCTCAGACCTCTTGGTCTGTAAAAGAGTTGCATTGTTTTGTGATGGGTCGGCCTTGTCCTCAGACCACCGGGTATGTAAAAGAGTTGCATTGTTTTGTGATGGGTTGGCCTTGGCCTCAGACCATTGGGTCTGTAAAAGAGTTGCATTGGATTGGACACGGGTCGGCCTTGCCCTCAGACCTCCGGGTCTGTGAAAGTGTTTCATTACTTTGTGACGTGTTGGATTGGCCACATATTGTAATAGTTACATGTTGCATTGGTCACGTGTGGTATTGGACTACATAGAGGCTGGTCGTGCCTTCAACCCTTCGAGGTGTAAAAGGATGCTTTGGTTGAGTTCAGATATGGGGATTGTGAACCTAAGTTCACAACAATTTTGATTAAGGATTTCATGTGATTCTCTTTTTATGACACTTGTATAAAATCATTACTTGGTAAGAGAATATTAGACATGGGATGGTGAGTATAGACTTAGTGATAAAATCCTTTTCACTTGTAATACGGTTATCGTGCTTTATTTGAAAGTGGGCACGTGACACATATTTTCAAGAGATGAGCAATATGTTACTTTTCCGATTAAAACTTGTACTTGTCACTTGCCACCATACATATCATGATATAGATTTATATTGTCTATTATTCTGCTATTGTGGCTCAGTCATCGTAACATTTTTCAGGTTTACCAAAGAAGTTCTTGGAGATTAACGTAAGGACTGGAAAGAGAAAGCTTTTGTTTGCCACAAATGTTACTTCATTATGTTGTTCTTCGATTTTGGATGAATGTATAGTATTTTATATTTCAGTTGTTATATTTGGATAACTATACAGTCATATGGCCACCCCTCAATTCTTGTATGTATGTGAGATACCGCTGGATAAATTTATTTTCCGTTTCGGTTTTGTTAGCTTATTTTGTTTAGAGTTGCTAGCGGGTTGCAAGTGCCTAAGGGCCATTCTTTTTCTATATTGATATTGTGATTTGTGTTGGTTAAAAGTGTAGTTGTGCCGGAGATCAGCTGGTTGTAGCTTAGGATAGTCTAGTTTTCCGCAGATGTGGGTTATTGACATACATGTTATCCATACACCTTGTTTACAGGTTATTGCCCATTTCGGGACAGTCTGAAAATAGGGGAAACTCAGCCGAAATCTTCCAAAAAGAGTTAGAATATTTTTCAACCCTTTATTGATTTCTTAAATAAAGACATTTTATCGGTTTAAAAGGATGTTTTACGAAATAAAGATTCGGCTTGAGTTTCAATTGTTGGCAATTCTTAAGATTATTATTATTATCCGGGGTCAAGACGTTACACAAACCCAAACTATTTGGACCTCCAGGTATATGCACAAACCATAATTTTGTTAACCAAGAGGCACACACGTGACCTCTTGTCCATTTTTAAAACCCAAACCAAAACATGGCTTAAACACATTTTTTAAAATTTATGTGTGATAATTGTAATGCACAAAAAGGGTATAGATAACTGATCGACACTCAAAAGTGACGATTTAATCCCTCTATTTACACTAGGTTAGACCTCGAGATGAGATTTAATATCGTGTTTTTGTAGTGTTTTTGTGTTAAGACAGGTTTTGGAGAAGAAACGTAAAACTACACCAAAACAGTGTTAAAACAAGCAAAGAAACAGCCTGAGATGAAAATTGAAGAAAAAAACCAAAACCAGCACATTTAGTCTGGATTCTACATTTCCGTCCAGATCCTTATTGCCAATGCCGTCCTGACTCTGAACAGCTGTCCGAACTGTCATCGTCAACATCGTCGCAACTCACGTTAGTCACCAGTCAGGACTTCCATGGCTAAAACCATACGGAATTGCCAAAACCGTCCGGACTCAAGTTGTCGTTTCCATCCGGACTGGCTGATTTCGTCCGGACTCACCCCACCAATAAATCTTAATCCTAGAAGGATTTGCACTTTCCGAAAACTATAAATAGGACCCTACCCTCCCTCATTTCTCATATCCAGGTCCTCAGACCAAAACTTCTCTTCTTCTCTCTAATTACTCTCCTGCCCCTACTGGGCCAGTACTGGAAGGTCCGAACCTCGACGAGGAGCTGCCGATACTATCCGATAACTACTCGAAGATGGTCTCTAACCCGACCATGCGTGGCTAAGTTCTTTTTTGCCCCGGGTTCAGATGAAGCCCGAGTTTTGTAATTTACGAGTAGATTAATTTTATTATTTTATTTTAGCCTTTTGTAATGGATTCGTTATGCAACAATTATATTTCACGACATATTTGATCATTGAAAAATTCTTATTTCTTTAATTTAATTAATATTACATTTAATCTTTCCGTGATCGAATTAAATGAGTGTTGCATAAATGTACTTTATTTGTTATTCAAAGATTAAATATGAGATATTCAATGTCATGGATAAGACGAGTCATACTTCGGACGAGCTGTGCTATAATCTTGGATAGGGTATGCCTTATTTAATATTCAGGATTTTAATTGTAAGCATGAGATATTTTATACTATTGACGAAACGGATTATACTCTGGATAGTCCGTGCCAATGTCTTAAATAGAATATGCCTTATTTGCATGTAAATCTATTTTTCTTGAATTCCATACTGGTCATGTCACAGTAGTATCTGGATCTGTTAAAGGCTAAATAAAATAAGAAATTAATTAAAACTAGAATACTAAACGGAGGTGGATTCTAAAATGGGGCAGATTCTTTCTCAATTTAAACTTATCTTTTCATTATCTATTAGCTGAGTTTAGTTCAGCTAGAATTAGTTTTCCAATTAAATATTCTTTTATTAAATTAAATTCAAGATTCTTTTTGAATATTTTTAAGATTGAATAATTTGGGATATTTTATCCGTTTGCTTATATTCCTCGTGGGAGCAATCCTGACTAACCACTAGCTACCAGTTAGTGTGAATCTTGGTATAAACTTGATTGTGGTAACGACACGCTATCATATGCCCACCTTTGTTTTCCCATTTTTACATATTGTTTCATCAAAGTTTACTTTAAAAAGACCTAACCTTGATGGCATCCTACTTGATTCATCGGTTTGTGATTTCATTTCCTATTTTATTTCATTTGCCTTATAAAATTCTTACACTTAACATATTGCATACTCGATTACAGTATCTGTATTGTCTCTTTGTCCTCTATCCTCCCTGAAATTTCAAATTTTCCAAATGCTCCAAAATTTCATCAAGAACATGTCTTATTCTCCTCTGCTCAAACTTTTCATTGCCCACATAGCCCATGAAATCGTATCCCAATGTTCTTTAATGTAGTCTCCATGCGTCATTCCTTGGATCCGTTCCCACATTGAGGTTACATATGGCCAATCTCTCAGACAATGGATCATAAACTATATTTCCACCCCACTTATGCTACACCTCAGGTGTCCCCATTAATACTTGAGCACCTTCCATCTTCCCTTGGATTTCCCATCACGATATAATAACCTAATTTTACTTTGTACTCTCAATGTCTTGTATAGTTCAAGATCATCTGGTTTGCACATGATATTGAGCATAAAGCAATAGATTGTACTATCTCGTAATCAATTGGGTATAGGAGTTGGTGTGGTAGCTCCTAGGGTTGACCCTCCTACACGTACACGCATGCTAGAATGCCACCTTGGTTCAAGACGAAGCCAAGCCAATACATACAATAGGCGAAGGAAATATCCCCATATCATACCAACAACAAATGGATTGAACAAGGTAGCTCGAAATCCATTGCGGTACATCTATTTTTGTAATATTCCATCTTACTTCCCTTTGGATGATAAGTCTGCCACATGTATTGAGCCTGAGTGAGGCCTTAGGATGATTATAAAAAAGAAGGTCGTCTAGGAAACCATTTGTCTCACCACACCCGAATACTCTTATCATCCCCACACTCTCTATTTTAATCCTTTCTCCAGCAAGGCTCGTCCCTCCATTATTCTTCTCCATGTGAATGAGGAGTTGGCCCCAGCACTGCCTCTAGGAACGTTGAATTACTAAAATATTTACCTTTCAATATCCTTAATGTGAGCAAAGAGGGGTTCAAGATTTGTTGGTCCACGTGTAGGCAACTTGGGGGGGGGGGGGGGGTGAATAGGTTGAAAGTCAAATAC
>JAULLG010547470.1:0-10613 GCA_035668355.1 Sarracenia leucophylla
TGAAGCCGACGTAGAATCGCCTCGGATCGGCGCCCACTCACCGGAGACGATACGTGCCAGGGAATACGTGAGAAGATTTCGAGGTGGTCTCACCAACGGATTCGAGGAACATTGTGATTTTTCGACAAATCACATAGGTATATTTCTGATCTCTTAGATTAGGTTTTGTTTGGATTCACGAAAAATGGACACTTAAATTGATTTTAAAAACTTCCGCTGCGGCGATTCCAATAGTAAAACCCCTCGACCCGAGCTGGTCGGCCTCTAAAGGCATCGCCATCTCTGAAACCAAGATGAGAACTCAGTATTGACCTTGTCAGTGCCAGGAGATAAAATCCCATGGCCTGACCTGGTCATCCTTTAATGGCATCAGCACATCTACAGAGCAAAATCTAGATCTCAGGTTCGACCTTGTCAATGCTAGGGGGTAAAAACCCCTCTGCCCGGGCTGGTCGACCTCAAAAGGTAAAAACCCCTCTGCCAGGGGGTAAAACCACTCGGGCCGGGCTTGTCAGTATTTGAAGGCATTAGCACATCTACTGAGCCAAGTTCAGAACCCAGGTTCTGCCTTGTTAATGGTAGGGGTAAGACCACTCGGCCCGGGCTGGTCGGCCTCTGAAGGCATCGCCATCTATAAATAACCAGGATAAGCACATAGGCTCGGTCTTGTCAACGCCAGGAGGTAAAACCCTTCGGCCTGGGCTGGTCAGCCTTTGAAGTCAACGGCACATCTATTGAGCCAAGTTCAGAACCCAGGTTTAGCCTTGTCAACACCATGGGGTAAAACCCCTCGGCCCGGGCTGGTTGGCCTCTGAAGGAATCGCCATCTTCGGAACCAAGTCTAGAACTCAAGCTCGGCCTTGTCAACGCTAGGAGATAAAATCCCTCGTCTCGGGCTCTTCAGCCTTTAAAGGCATCAGCACATTTATAGAGTCATGTCTAGATCTCAGGTTCGACCTTGTCAACACCAGAAGGTAAAAACCTCTCGGACCAGGATGGTCGGCCTCTAAAGGCATCACCATCCCTAGAACCGAGACTAGATCTCAAGTTCGGCCTTATCATTTCCAGGGGGTAAAAACCCCTCGGCCCGGGCTGGTCGGCCTCTAAAGGCATCGCCATTTACAAATAACCGGGATAAGAACTTGGGCTCGGCCTTGTCAACGCCAGGGGGTAAAACCCCTCCGCACAGGCTAGTCAGCCTTCTAAGGCGTTAACGCATCTACTAAGCCAAGTTCAGAACCTAGGCTCAGCCATGTCAACGCCAGGGAGTAAAACCCCTCGGCTTGGGCTGGTCCGCCATTTAAGGCATCAGCACATCTACAGAGCTATGTTTAGAACCCATGTTCAGCCCTGTCAACGCTAGGGCGTAAAACCCCTAGACCCAGGCTGGTCGGCTTATGAAGGCATCTCCATCTATAAATAACAAGGATAAGAACTTAGGCTCGACCTTGTCAATACTAGGGGGTAAATCTTCTTGGCCCGGGCTGCTCGGCCTCTGAAGGAATTGCCATCTCGGGAACCGAGTCAAGAACTCAAGCTCGGCCTTGTCAACACTAGGAGATAAAATCCCTCGGCTCGGGCTTGTCAGCCTTTGAAGGCATCAGCACTTCTATAGAGTCAAGTCTAGATCTCGGGTTCGGCCTTGTCAACGCCAGGGATCGGCCCAGGCTGGTCAGCCTTTAAAGGCATCGTCATCCCTAGAACCGAGACTAGATCTCAGGTTCAGCCTTGTCATTACCAAGGATAAAAACTCCTCGGCCTATGCTGGTCGGCCTCTAAAGGCATAACCATCTACAAATAACTAGGATAAGAAGTTGGGCTCAGCCTTGTCAATGCTAGGGGGTAAAACCCTTCGGCCTGGGCTAGTCATCCTTTGAAAGCATCAACACATCTACTGAGCCATGTTCAGAACTTAGGCTCGGCCTTATCAATGCCAGGGGTAAAACCCCTCGGCCGGGGCTGGTCAGCCTTTGAAGGCATCAACACATCTACAAAGCCATGTTCAAAACCCATGTTCATCCCTGCCAGGGAGAAAAACCCCTTGGCCCGGGCTGGTTGTCCCCTGAAGGCATCCCCGTCAACAAATTATCGGGATAAGAACTCAGGCTCGGCCTTGTCAACACTAGGGGGTAAAACACCTCGGTCCGGGTGGGTCATCATTTGAAGGCATCAGCACATCCACTAAGCCTAGTTCAGAACCTGGGTTCAGCCTTATCAACGCCAGGGGTAAAACCCCTTGGCCTGGGTTGGTCGGCCTCTGAAGACATCGCCATCTCCAGAATCGAGACTAGAACTCAGGCTAAACCTTGTCAATTTTAGGAGATAAAATCCCTTGACCCGGGTTGGTCATCCTTTGAATGTATCAACACATCTACACAGCCAAATCTAGATCTCAGGTTCGGCATTGTCAATGCTAGAGGTAAAAACCCCTCGGTTCGGGATGGTCAGCCTCTTAAGGTATCCCCATCTACAAATAACCGGGATAAGAACATAGGCTCGACCATGTAAATGCCAGGGGTAAAACCTCTTAGGTTGGGCTTGTCAGCATTTGAAGGCATTAGCACATCTACTGAGCCAGGATCAGAATCTAGGTTCAGCCTTGTTAACGGTAGGGGTAAGACCCCTCGGCCCTGGTTGGTGGGTCTCTGAAGGCATCGCCATCTACAAATAACCATGATAAGAACTTAGGCTCGGTCTTGTCAATGCTAGTGGGTAAAACCCCTCGGCACGGGCTGGTCAGCCTTTGAAGTCATCGTCACATCTATTGAGCTAAGTTCAGAACCCATTTTTAGCCTTGTCAATGCCATGGGGTAAAACTCCTCGGCCCGGGCTGGTCGGCCTCTAAAGGAATCGACATCTTCGGAACTGAGTCTAGAACTCAAGCTCGGCCTTATCAAAGCTAGGAGATAAAATCCCTCGGCTCGGGCTGGTCAGCCTTTGATGGCATCAGCACATCTATAGAGTCAAGTCTAGAACTCTGGTTTGACGTTGTCAACAATAGGGGTAAAAACCCCTCGACCTGGGCTGGTCGGCCTCTAAAGGCATCGCCATCCCCAGAATCGAGACTAGATCTCAGGTTCGGACTTGTCATTGCTAGGGGGTAAAAACCCCTGGGCTCGAGCTGGTCGGCCTCTAATGGCACCGCCATCTCTAGAACCGAGACTAGATCTCAGGTTCGGCCTTGTCAACGCTAGGGGTTAAACCCCTCGGCCCAGGCCGGTCATCCTCTGAAGGCATGGATTTATCTACAAATGACCTAGATATGATCCTTGGCATGATTCTATTAAAAATGAAAAAGCATCAGCCATCAACACCGCGGAAGCCCTATGCCCAAGGGCAGGGCTAAGAATTTAATATCTTTTTGGGATGATCGGTCCCGGCAGACAAGACGATATCTACATGTCATTGCTAAACACAGCTTTCTCTAAACTGATCATCTCAAGACCATGCGGAAAAGATCAACACGAGCAACATTTGATGGTCATCATGCATAACCAAAGTAAAACCATCACTACACCCACCATGACCTGGGGGGTCAATAGCCTTTAACACAGGCCCGGCAGAATGTATCAAAACAAGAAAGTATTTACTATAAGTACTGAAAGAAAAGAAATAAAAGATTCACGAGAAAATTTCAGGAGGAGGAGGAGACAAGGAGCTTAGACTTCTACCCCAATGACCTCTGCGGTCGAATGACTCAATGGCTGGCGGGCTATCGTCATTATCTTCATCCGAACCCGTGGCAACTGTCTTCCCCTTCTCTGCCGTCGATGTCCGCCGAAACACCTATATGGTGCCAAAATGCCACTTGGGCCATCTCTCCTTAGTGGATTCCCTGAACGCTTCGAAACCCTCCTGCCAGTCCCGAGTTGCTCTTCTCTACATCTAAAGCAATTCTGGTCTGCACATTGGCCACCAGATTTTACACGCGGCTTTCTAAGACATTCGTCTCCCTCTCATGCTCCTAACGAAGATGCTCCGTCTCACCGCGCTAGCACCGAAAGTTGCGCCACAGTCGTTGCTCCGAGTCATGGAGTCGCGTTAGCCTTCGAACAATCTCGTGACTCATGGTTGCGGTCTGCACTAAAGAATACAAGGGAAGAAAGGCTTAAAATCTAACATGATGCCCCAAAGGAAGATGATTAACAAAGCGATGAACATATCCTTGCTACATCTCGCCAGTAGTGGTCCACAACTTGACCGGTTGAGAGACCTCAAAGTATTAACTTGTCAGACTCCGTCAAGGCTCTATCGATAAATTCCGTCCCTAGCTCCATCTCCTCGAAAAGGGTGGGTGGAACCCGAGCCTCCCTAGCCGGGGCACCCACTCGACCACCGACGCCTAGGCCCTTCGACCATCGGAGCACGAGCTTCTGCAGCAGCGCATATCGAACTTCCCTCGATAGTCTGTGTTTGGGTCACCGTCTCATCCGCAACCCCTCCTGCGGCAGCTCCCCGAGTACGAGAAGCAACACCCTGGCGTGGGAGGCAACTACCGGACGCTCTAGTGCCTCTCCATCTAAGACCACATTCACAGCCTCTAAGTCATCCTCTAAGGGCCATTTCTCTTCCTTCAACAGATGAAAATTGGTGGAGAGATTCCGAAGGAAGTGAAAGGTTGGTGCCAAGAACCCAGACGCCGTTACAAATATCTGTTTAAATTGATATAGCTGGCGATAGACGTGTAGTGCCACGTATCCTCGAAAAGATGCATTTTATCATTACTCGCACTTAATGCGGAGGTGACGGAGATGTCCTCTCGTAATTGACACACATTTAATGCGAAGACGCCACCATCTTTTCCTTCCTCTTCTAGGAAAACTCAGAACTTGAAGAAATCGGTTCATCATTCCATGGTTCCCCATCTATCCCATGGCTTCGGAAGGATTTTCGAGTACTATTGCTCCCCTAAGGCTCCTCAGCTTTAGGGTAAAGTTACCTACCTACTGCTCGACCTTAGGTTGGAGTCATCTACTATTGCTCCCCTAGGGCTGCTCGGCCTTAGGGTGGAAGTATCTACATATTGCTCCCCTATGGCTGTTCAGCCTTAGGGAGGAGACATCTACTATTTCTCCCTAGTGCTGCTTGCCTTAGGGTGGAAGTATCTTCATATTGCTCCCCTAGGGCTGTTCAGCCTTAGGGAGGAGATATCCCCTAGGGCTGCTCAGCCGTTAGTCGCTCTGTGGTAATCTTCTCCACCCCATCGGGGACTCGTTCTTTGGAGAACTAGACTCCTAATAAGAATATTTGCACAACCAACATTCAATGCGAAAAACAATGGAGGGAAGGGGCGAGCATTCATATGAAATTCCTATTGCCTGAGGAATCAATCGTTCCTGACATAGGCTCTACATCCACAGTATTCAAAAACAAAAGTGTTTCGAGTTATACAAAATAATAGAATAAAATCTAAAATCATATAGGAGAGGTCCTATGAGAGCTACGAGTCGGTTGTCCCAATCGCTGGCTGATCTGTAGTGACCTCGGGAACCGTCAGGTCGACAATCTCGCCTCTTCCCTCTGGGGGATCCTCCGCCACCTTCTCCACCAACTGATCAGGAATTGCACCCTAAGTGGAGTCCAATAATCCCTGGGCTACCTCTAAAATCCCCAAAGATGGGTCATCTTGAAAGGATTCAGATGACTCCTCCTCCTCCTCAAGTTGAAGAACAGAAAATTCGATGGAGGCGAACATGGCTACGGCCTGTTTGCGGAAGGCATTGTAGCCACCCTCCTAGTGGCACGTGATTTCAACCTTGACATCTTCGCTCGTCATATGCTCGCCGATCCTCTGCTTCAGGATTTGTTGGAACCCCACAGTCTGGGTCAAAGCAGCCAAACCCGCCGCTCTCTCTCGGGCCCTCCCATGTTCAGACATTTGATGCTACACGGTCAGCCGGGCAATTTCTGACTTTGCCTCCTCAAGCTTAGTAGATAATTTTATTTTTCTCTTCAATGGCCAGTAGCCTTCTTCATGTCGAGCTTAAGGGCGCCAATCCGCTATCGAGCCCTGCTCAGATCACGATAAGTTCGAGTCAGTCACCTCTTCACGACCTTCCAAGAGGCGTAATACTCCCTCACCTTCCTGGTCATATGGTAGATGAGACCGAAAGCCTATAAAAAAACAAGATTAAAACACCATCTTTAACCTACAGGCATGAAAAATGAAGAAAGGATCGATCATACCTTAGCGGCTTCTCTACTCCTCCCGGAAAGACCCCTCTCGACAACCACCATGCCAGAAAACCCGTCATCCAGGCGGGTACCTTCCCCCTCTTCAGGAATGGCCAATTGAGGCTTCTTCTCTAGTCTCTTCCCCACCACCACCTCGGTGGCCTGAACCTTCATCTCTTGGCCGGGGAGAGTACGATAAGAAGGCTGATCAGTACAATCAGGGATCTCCTCGGATGTAGCCTTAGTTCCCCTCTGCTTGGCAGGATCAACACATCGTCGCTTCGACTACCTGTCTTCACTTCCAGCACCCCCACAAGCCCGGCGGTCTGCCCTGCGTAGTGCTCGTGATCTTTGATCCATATCCATTTGGCCTAGTCGAGTTGCTTCCTCCCCCTCTACCTCGACTAAGAACCTTGGATACGTAAATTCTAAGTCAAGAATGATTGAATATTCAAAAAAAAACAGATAAAAAAACAGGCTACGCTCATCACCTGGCGCCCTGAGAGACTCTTCACCTTCTTCCAGACGAAGTAATCTAAGAGCCTCCCTTAAGGGTTCAGGACCAAAAAGATACTTACTCAGGCTCTTCAGGTAACCAAGATCTCCCAGTCAGGATCTCCATTGGCCAATGGGGCATCAATCGCCTTACTCTGCTCTTCCTATAGAATGATGTCTTGGGTGTAACCGTCCATGGGCTGAGGAGCCCATGTCCTCACTACTCGCATCGTCACGGTGGACCAATTCTCCCTGGCTTGCATCTCCCTTCCAAGGTCAGAAACAAAGAAGAATCACCCCTTCCAGTTCTTGTTAGAAGAGGGTATGCCTTGAACCAGACTCCTGCCGCTTTGGGCCTGTAAGATGACATACCCAACCAGGTTCTTAAGTCTTTTATTGTAATAAAAGAGCTCAACGAGCGTCATGGCCCGGTTGTTGACAACTTGCCACAGCACCATGCTCCCCACCAAGATCCTCCATTCGTTGCATAATAACTGACCGGGCGCGATGCCCAAAAAGCTCAGGAACTCCCAAATGAAATAGAGGATTGGGAACCTCAGCCTCGCCTGTAATTCCACCTCGAAAAAGCATACTTTGTTCTCTAGCATTGTACACGTTCTCTCCTTTGCTCGAGGCACCCTCAAAATGGTCGTCCTCAGAATTTGGTCCATGGTCCTCAATCGCTCAAAATCCCCCACCTGCATAGTGGGTGCCTCCATCAGTACTGCAAAAACGGTGGGCGCTTCACCTTCTGCAGGTTGCGAAGGATCGCCCTCCTCTCTTCGAGGGGCATTTCCCGATGGTCCTTCTCCGTCGCCACGATTTCTTCGACAAATTAGGGCTCTACCCTGGGATTCAGATTCCTGAGACCCTTCCATGACCGATTGCCTCAGCATAATCAGAGGAACAGCTGGGCGAATGTCACCTAAAGGTTGCAGGTTTAATACGTCCAAAAGGACCCGCACACGAGTAGTGGCATCAGTAGTCGGCGAACTACTCAAAACTTCGAAAGCACCAAAACATTCTTCTCCTTCAAACCCAGAGTTTGCAAAAATGAATTCCTATGCCGGGATATGAACCTCTACAAACCCTAATGCTAGACGCGATAAGTAGAACGAAAGGAAAAAGAAAGGAAAAAGGCAAAGAGAGAATGGACGTACCCGTAATTTCTTTCGAAAGTGGTGATGCTTGCATCCCGATTACTTACACCCTTCGAAACAACGGTTAGGCCAAGAACCTTCGTCCGAGAGTATGCCCCCGGTTGTACTCCGGCCTTTTCATTTCGAATTCGACAATTGGCAATGGATCGCGTGATCACAATCTAATCACATTTATTGCTCATTTTTAGTGAGGCAACAAGGTCTTTCCACTCCGCCAAAAAGCAACCACAGATGTTTGACGTATGTCCAATGTCAATTCTGGAATTCCACTATCTTCTGCGAGCCAATATTGTAATCGATCGATCCTAATTAGCACGGTGTGGACGTTCGGGTCTCGGGACAACTAAAGAGATCCTGATCTGCATGGAGCGATGGGCGACAGGTAATTCGATATTCCTAATAGCACCTGATCTACGACTAGGACTTATCAAGAATATGAGACTTCTGATAGATATATATCCATACCGGGTCAGAACCGATCAACCCAAGACCCACAAGCTCGTTTGATAAGACCCCGGATTCCTAGTCAGCCGAGTAGCCTTGACTCTGGTCAGTGGATCACTATTGACCTGCTCTTCCCCTAGGATCGGGACAATCTCGATCAGTCACGTCATATCCCACGAGTCGATTAGAACAATGGAGCCTAAACGTGATAAACCCCGGAGTACGGGTCAGCCTAACGTGTTCAAGGTCCTGATTAGCAAATCGTCTCTCAAGCTCCTGACCAGCGAGCCGGAGGACGAAGCTTCCAAGACACTCAAGTATGGGGACCTGTCAATACCCCAACCCTACGGTAAACGAGCCAATCAGGGTCATCTTGTCCCCTACCATTGGAAAACAATCATGTGATATGGTACATGCCCATATGGAAGCAATTATGGGAGGTTACGACCCCCATGCAATCACGTGGCCTAAAGTGCCACATGGCGCCCCATCCCACGGTCTATACAAACTCCTAGAAATTAACTAAGGTACAAGAAATTAACTACAACTCCATAATAGTTCTTCATCTATCAACAATTACCTCTCCATCATCGACTATCAACTGACTTGACCATCGGAGAGGGATCACGGGAACACCCTCCGGCACCCTTCCTAACGATTTCTTTTCTGTTTTTCCTTTTCTCTAGGCTCGGAGCGCTCTTGGCAGGACCCGACGAGATTCTTACGCTATCAGCTTTAAACTAGCCTAAGTTTGAAAGAGATTGCCATTTATGTTTAGTTTAGTTGTTCAGAAAAAAAAATTGTTACGGAAAGATAATAGGTAAGTTATACTTAGATCCCTGTATAGTTTGGAGATATCACTATCGTTGGCTTAATAGAATATGATTTCAAATAAAAATAAAAACAAAAAATACCATTTTTACCCTAGACACGTCCTTACCCTCATTTTCTTGCCCAAAACCCTAATGTTCCAACTCTCTACTCTTAACTCCGTGCTATTCGAGACAGAGTACAAAATACAGTTGTGTTTAAGTGAGTTCCCTAATGCAGGCCATCGAACTAAATCCGGTGGATTCTTCCTTTCATTTTTGCCTGATTAATCCTCTCACACCTCTGCATTGCTTCCACATCAAACTAATTTGTTGATAATCCTCTTAATTTGACGAAGATTCATTCTTGGGTTGTGTAACATATGGATCATTTTAATTTCAGATTATAATTAAATTGGTTTTTAAATTTGAATTTTTTTTAAACTGGTTAAAAGTTTGGAAAAGCTTAAAATTGGATCTTGATTCAGAATCCCATGATGTTACCGTTTGTTTTCTAACATTGGGAATATTATTCCGAGGAACCGGGTTAAATTTGGTCGTATTTGGTTCAAAAACAAACCTCGGTTTTTAAGATTTCAAATCAGGCATAACAGTTGGATCCGCTCGAGCGGATCCCTCTTCGCTCGACCAGAGTATGTCAGTCAGTTATATAAATGGCGTGTTTCGAACGCTTTGTTTAAGATATTTTCAATCCTCTCTCTCTCTAGAACCTGGAACAGCTGAGGAATACTGTTTTGGCTTCAGGAAAGTTGGCTCGAATCATCTTTGGACCATATTTGGTTAGTTGGATCCTAATTGTATATATGGATCCTCATTCATCGTCGTTTTCTTTACGTATCTACATAACCAATTTTTGATTTCAGTATTTGTATGATTCTAGTAGACCAAGAACGGTGTTTTTACGTAACCACGACACGTACGAGGTAGGACATATGCTAATCTTAAATCTTTGAACTGTTATGTGTGATGTATTTCGAGTTTTGGTTAAAAATGTCAGAATACACGGGTGGAGATTGATTTTCAACTATCTTACGGGTATAGATATCGAGAAAAAGTTAATTTTCTTACTTCCTTATCACGTTTAGAGCATTCATGTATTTTCAATATTTGAAATTATCGGGTGCCTTGAGAGAGCATTAACGGTTTAGGGCTCGATTTGACAAATTTTGAAAATTGGGGAAAAATGTATTTCCGATTTTAAAACATAAAATTGACTTTTATTTTATGAAATTTGCATGAACTAGTACCTATGGCTCCAATTTGAAATTTTTTGAAAAATAAATCGAGTTTCGGAAGCGTTGGCACGTGGACGATAGAGGGTGATTTTGGGGTTCAAATTGGGTCATTTTCCTTATTATTCTAATTTTAACCCTTCATTGAGATAGTTTGCCTTGTATTTGTTGGAGCCGGCGAGCGGAAGCGTCGGGGTATTAAAAAAAAATTAATTTTAATTAAAAATCCGTTCTTGTTCTTCATGAAATCTAAAACGAGGGGCGCGACATACATGGTT
>JAULLG010547795.1:0-10595 GCA_035668355.1 Sarracenia leucophylla
ATGTCCAGATTATTGTTTACAGGTGGCAAAAATTTTTGGAAAGTGCCAAAAACAGGGGAAACTCTGCCGAAATTTCTCAAAATTTCCAGAGTTAGTTTATTTGGAGGTTAAGGTTTTGAGTAATCTCCTGAGATGTGGATTTTTTTTATAAGGGATGTTTATTGGATTAAGGTCAGGATGTTACAAGGTTCTCCCTCCAATTCACATTTAGCAGACCTGTTCCTAATCTGGTACAAGGTATATGGCACCTAATTACACACATACATATGCATATTTCATTTATTACATCATATGATTTAAGGTAGTTTGTATTTACTGTTGCCTTAGAGAATTCATGACTATTCCATAAATTCTAGGCATTGGCGCGCAAAAGGGGAACGAGCACCTTTAAGTGCCTTCGAGTGCTCAAAGAGCGCTTAAGCGGCATTGAGCTGTTTCGAGTGGTCAATCTTAATCGTTCCTTTCTCACTAAGCCGAGAGTTGAGATATTGAAGTTCCCGTAGATTGCTTGAGTGCCTCTACTTAAAATTTTATTTCTCTTTACCGAGAGTTGGGTTTTTGAGGCGCCCGTAGTGCGTCCAAGCTCAGCGTTGAAACCCTGATCAACTCTCATTAGCGCAGGCAGAAAAATCCTGCAAACTTTAATTATGCTGAAAGACCATTCGAGTGTTATTCGGCGCCCGTAGCATGCTCAAAGAGCGCTCTAGCGTCGGTGTGTTTTTTCTATATAAACACTTCATATCGCCGCTAGGTTAAGTGAGAGACTTCTCCCAGCCGTCTGGCTTTTCTTGGAGGAGCTCTAGTTTCTCTCTAGGCTACCTTAAGCCTTTGGCATTGGATAATCAATGCTTTGAGATCCGGCATAACCAAAGGTATTACATCTTCCTCTTATGGTAGTATGTATTTTTCATCTATGTTTCATGTAGATCTCCTTAGGGTTTATGTGTTGTATCTTGTATAGCAACTGAATACATTCCCTCTCACGAGTCCTTGTATTCTCAACACTCTCTATGAGTTGTCGTTAGTAGTGACCTATAGAGTAACAACTCATAGAAGTCTTACTCTGTTAGTCTCGGTTGTGTACATGTGTAGAAACCTTGACTTGATACTCGCAATAGTCTCACCTTCTGCCTTTTGACAGTTTGTATTCGGAGAAACCTCCGATGTTACCATTTCCATGTACCGTTGTTCTTACCCACTTTTAGGATGGGTAACTAGACCACATTAGAGTACAACCTTAGATGACCACTTCCTTTACGGTAGTTTAAGGTGTTCATCTTGGTTGTTCATTTCTTACACCACTCTCACCACCATACGCACACACTTGGCCAAGAAAACATGGAGCCCTCTCTGATAGGGAGATCGGGACGAGCTCCCGTGGACTGCATGTCGGACACGAGCTCCATTCGGAGTGAGACTGATATGCTCATAGAACATTGGAGGGGGAGCTGCGCGACTTTGAAGTCTAGAAGGGGCTTGGAGAGCTTTTAACTTAGAGGATAGGTGTCACCATCTAGTGTAATGGATTTAATTCCTAGTCTGTCTATCTTGTAAACCTTTTGGGTTATAGTGCATAATTTTTTCCGTGTGTTGGTGTCGTAGTTTTTATCCCGGGGAGTTTCTCTAGGGTTTTCATGTATATTGTGTGTACATTGTGGTTGTTGGTGTCATAAGTTTTTATAACTTTATGTTGATGTTAATTTTATTAACATTAACTTGCTATCATGTTAGGTTTGAAAATTAATAATTAAAATTAATTTTTAATTTACTGACTTCTTACCTATTCACCCCCTCTAGGTTAATTTTATCGGTTCGCAGCATAATTTCACAACCGTTCCACTATCAAGTAGTCAATTGCATTAAACTTACCACATTTAGATCCAACATGAAGTTCCTCAGCCAACTACTCCACCTTCTAAGATAAACACATCCTAAGGTAAACTTTCTAGAATCCATATCGGATTAAAAATCTGAATCCATGTACCCCGAAGGTACTAGACCATTTTCCTAGTAAAATAACATATAATCCATAGTTCTTTTTCAAGTACTTGATTATATGTTTTACCATTGTACAATGCTCATGTCCTAGATTAGACCGATGTCTATTAACCATGCTAATGGAAAAACAGAAGTCAGGTCTAGTACAGAGCATAACATACATGAGGCTTCCGACTGTCAAAGCATAAAGAACTACCTTCATCTTCTCTATCTCATCAGGTGTTTGAGGACACTGATCCTTTGATAAAGTGCATTCCATGTCTGAAAGGGAGAAACCCTTTTTTTGAATCATGCATGCTAAAACAAGTAAGGACATTATATAATTGACTTGTGATAAGCCGAACATCTTCCATTTCTAATGTTGCATGAGTTTCATCCCTAAGATGTGACTGATTTCTCTTAAGTCTTTCATATCGAACTAGTCGGATAACCGTACCTTCATCAAAGATAACACCCCCAGATCATCTTTGATGAGCAAGATATCATTTACATAAAGTACTTGAAACACCAATATGCTTCCACATGCATCTTGTACACACCAGACTCATCAGGAAATTGATCAAAATCATAAGACTTAATGGTTTGATCAAATCGAGTATTCCAAGACATAGATGCTTATTTAAGTCCATAAATGGATTTCTTAAGCCTGCACAACATGTGCTCTCGGCCATTTTTTATGAAATTTTTTGGTTGCACCATATAGATTCACTTATCTAGACTTCAGTTTAGGAAAGCTGTCTTGACATCTATTTGCTAAATTTCATAATTGAAATGAGCCATACTAGATAAGAGAATCCAGATAGACTTAAGCATGGCTATCGACGAATATGTCTCCTTATAATCGATCCCTTCTTTTTTAGTAAACGCTTTTGTAACAAGCTTAGCTTTAATGGTTTCCACATTCCCGTCTACTCTTCTCCTCCTCTTGTATATCTACTTGCATCTGACGGGTGTTATCTCTTTGGCTGGTACTATAAGTTCCTAGACTTGATTAGAGTACATAGACTTCATATCAAAAATCATACCCTTTTGCCAAAGATCTGTATCTTTTTCTTGAAGTGCTTTATTGTAGTTACTGTGTTTAATATCTAATTCTTTCGGGATCCTATTAAAAGACTCTCCCAAGAGTAGATACCGAGCGGGTTTATGAATAACACTCTCACTACGATGAGGCACTAGCTGCATATGTGTAGTAGCAGTGACACCTTGTACTAATTCTGAAACTTGTGCACTATCTTCTATATGCTTCTCTAGTTATGAAATCAAAATATCGATGGTAGCACCCTGATCTGGTTCAGGATCTGCATGTGTCTCCATAATCCTCCCATTACATGGGGACAATGGGATATCGATGACCATTTCCTCTGGTACTTCAACTATACCACTTGTATTTCCTCTTAGTTTATCTAGAACAATTATACTTTCAGGCTTGTGATTCATTATATTGTCCTCTTCCAAGAACCTGGCATTGGTATTGACAATGACCTTTTGGTCCTTGTGACTATAAAATAAACCTCCTTCGTTTTCTTAGGATAATCAACAAAGAAACAAACTTTTATCCTTGGTTCTAACTTATTTGTGTTCCCTTTCCGCATGTGTCTGGACACTCCCAAATTTTAATATATCTTAGACTAGGTTTATAACCAAGCCACACTTCTGTGGGAGTCGAAGGTTCTAACTTAGAATATACTAAATTTAGAATGTAAGCTGCAGTTTCTAATGCAAAATCTCAAAATAATTGGGTAACTCTAAATAACTCATTATTGATCTCACTATCTCCCTAAGAGTCTTATTCCTTCTTTTTGCTACACCATTCTGGTGTGGAGTGGTCGGCGTAGTCAATTGGGATGTAATCACTACCTTCGATAAATAGTCCCTAAACTGTCCAAAGAGGTACTCGCCACCACGGTCAAACCACAATGATTTAATACATTTAACCAGACGCTTCTCTGCATCTGTCTTAAATTCTTTGTATTTCTAAAAGTATTCAAACTTACGTTGCATCAAATAAATGTATTCATACCTTAAGTAATTATCAATAAATGTGACAAAATATTCAAAATCACCTCTAACTCAGATAGTCATTCAACCGCAAACATCATAGTGAGCTAGTTCTAATAGTTCTTTAACTCTATAGCTTTTAGCCGAAAATAACCTCTTGTTCATCTTTCCCTTTAAGCAGGATTCACTGACTGTAAGTGCATCCACTTCCAATGAACATAAAGGTCTATTTTCAACTAGTCCATTAATCCTTTTTTAGAATGATATGACTTAGGCGTAAGTACCAAAGATACATTTGGTTCATTTTAGAAGGTTCATTTCTCTCAAATGGTAAATTAGACGTGTTTTTCAATTCATTCTGTTGCTGTGTACGAGAGATGGGAGTAAAAATATAAAGATCATCCACCAATGTACCGAAACAGATAAAATATTTATCATCCATAATAACTAACGAATTATTGAAATAAAAAAATACCCGTCATTTACCAAACTATAAATAGAAATTAAATTCCTTCATATGGTAGATACATAAAGCCAACCTCTCAATATTAGAACTCTATCTCTATTAAAATTGAAATTGACATCTCGCACTGAACTACTACTCCTTGTGTTATTGTCCATGTGTAGGTATATTTCCTCATCACTAAGTTGTTGGGTTTCCTGGAACCTCCGCAATAAATTGTAGATATATTTAGTGACTCTTGTATCTACACGCCAAGTACTAGTAGATAATACCGCTAAACATATTTCTAAAACTAGTGAATATAAATAACATTGATTGTTCTGCTTACTAAGAAAAACTTGACATTACTTCTTCTAATGTCATGTCGGTTGTACTATAAACATATTTCTTTCGATTTTTTTACACTAGTATTAGATCCACTAACCGCTTTGGAACTGTGTCTCCATATTTTTGAACCTCTTTTCTTCTTGCTTTTGGCTCAAGAAGAACCTTTTTCAGTAACAAAGACACTTCTTGGCTTTCTATAACACCGTCTGACTGGAGTTCGATATTAAGCTACACTTTCTCATCAATCTCTGCTCCAAAGATCTCCAATTCATTCAAATGAGTAACCATATTCAGAACATGATCCCTCATAGAGTTGTCTTCAACCATGTTTTTGTTCATCAAATACTTCATGGCCACCTGCTTACCCGCACAGTTCTGATCTCCAAATTTTACTTTGAGGTTCAAAATCATATCATAAGCACTAGACATAGACTTATACTGATGTTGTAATACATTTGACATAGATGTCAAAATGTAACACATCGCCATCTGATTAGCTTTCTGTGTCATCTGATAAGTCCGGGTTTCCTGATCGGTCACCCCCTTATCAGGTTTTGGTGAGCAAATATCTGCTAATACAAACTCATACTCCTCGGTAGTTAAGATAATGTTCGAATTCCTTTTCCAGTCAATGTAATTAGGACACGTATGTTTGTTTTCTTTAAGTATAAAAGTGAGAAGATTGAAAGCCATTTTAATATATGAGAATCACATAATTAAATGCCATTAATTATGATGAACAAAACTTTGAATTTATTTTAAAATTGGTCCCCTTTACCAATTTTACAAGAATTTGCCAGCAACTTGATACAATGTGAATAGCATAGCTCGATTGGAAGGTCATCAACTATTCATCATTTGTCTTGACATGTCAATTCCTATCAATTTTACTATCCGTACACAACCTCAGCTAAGTAAAATTAAATAGCTGACATAACTTTGGTTCTATAAATAATAGCAGTGACTCAAATTAATAGGATACTATTTTTGGAATAGCATACTCAAAAGCCATGCTTTTATGTATTCTTATCATTGATCTCTGGCATATTAATAAGAAAATAATTGAGACGATTTGCATTTACTGTTTCATATTTATTATGTGTATGGTGTGTGAATACATTATCCGTATATTCTGTCTAGTATTTGACTCGGTGCATAAAGCGTAGAGATCGGGTCAATGGTTCTAACAGAATACACAGGTAGGCTCATAATCACAATGGACCCAGATAATCCATTGGTACGATTGTAGCACATCGTTATAGTAGCCGGTCTTGGCTAGATCAAACGGCTCAAATTCTGGTCTGGGAATTTCATGTTCCAGCTCAATGTATTCGTATACTAGGAGTGTATTGAGCAGGATTATTAGGTTGATCAATTTCTTAATGACTATATAAATTGATCCACATCCTATATTATCATGTATTGAACGCACTCTTAATCCCGACGTGATTGATCGAATCATGTTCAGATAATACGCAGTGCTTTGAGTCACCAATGGCTGAGATTTTGATATAGAGATCAATATGAACGGTGGGTTGGGTACTGTCGTTATTTGATCAATGGTTGATAATCAACTGACGGAAACCATGTCTGACTTAGGTAGCGGAGTTCCCTCTTGTGTGCTTTGCTTATAAGTTTAACTATGCCAAATCTGGTCAGTGGATCGTTTGATTCGGCATACTCGATTAGTTAAGCGGCGCGGTTGCGAGGATAAGAGAATTATTGAACCAAGTTGTCAGTAACTTAATTTGACTATTGGGAATCCATATCTTAAACATGGGAGACTACAATGTAAATGATAATTGAAAACTTGAGACACAAATCAAGTTAGGGCCGAGAGATCAGCCAGGGCCTTTAGTGGAATAAGTCTTGGTTCGTGCGAGAAATGATCTAACTCAGGGATTGAGTTAGGGATATCCGGTTTTCTTGTATGGTTAGCTCGAGTCATATACTTCCTCATGATCCCTCACGTAGCCCATTTGTATGCACGATTTATTTTTAGGTTGGTCTCGATAATTATTAACTTTAATTCGATTGTCGGTTTGTATATATGTTTTTAGATATACATGAGAGATAATTATACACTACCTTATTCACATGATTTTCTCACTCTCTCTTTCCATAGTGGCCGGCCATGTAAGGAGATGTGATCTACTTATTTGGTTAGATGTATATCACTTGCATGATTTTAGGAAATGCGATATACATATATCCCTTTTTGTGCATGATATATACATCAATATGGAGAGAAAAAATAAATTCTCCCCTCTCCATCACAAGTGCTGCCGGCCTCCCCTCTCTCTCTCTCCGAAATTCTGCAAAAAATTTTGAGAGCATTCGGTGTGTTTGAAACCTACAACGGCAATTCGGTTCGGTGTCCGCTCGCCGAAATCGTCGCGTGCATCGGGTGATACGTGAGAAGATCATCGGGTCATCTCAGAATCAATGTTCTACAATCTACGAAGCTTTTCTTTTAATTTTCTATGAGGTAATATCTATTTAATATCGTTTTGATTCAACTTTTTCATGAAAAACACAAGATGACGTTTTTTTACGGTCATGTCGTCGAAACTTTTTGATTTTTCCGCCGCGCGCCTCTAACAATGGTATCAGAGTAACAGCTATGTTTTTCATGAAAAACCATTGTTCTAACCTTGGTTTTGTAGCTATATGTTGTTATGATCCGGTTTATGGTTGATGTGAATGATTGGTTTAATTATATCGTTGTTATTCGTTTTATCTCAATAATTTTAATTCGAGATTAGATTGAATGTACACCTCAATCGTGGGGCATAGGTTTTACGATGTAATTATTTTTCATTCATGTATATTATTTTGGATCAATATTGTATTTCGAATCACGGAAAACGGGGATCGAAAACGAGACGGTAAAGAAGGAACAGCGGCGGCAACAGTAGGATTTTTTGCCAGCAGTGGTGTTGTGTTCATGCTTCATTTTTGGGGGCTTTGGCTACCTTTTTCGATGCAATTTTTTCACTAAAATTAAGTTTGTCAGTTGGCTATCCGATGGTGGTTCGATGGCGATTCGACGGCGGCTGCAAGGTGGTTAAAATGGAGGCCGAACAAGGTGCTGCAATTTTCGGCATGCTACAGTTATGCGAATTTCATGCATTTTCCTGGGGCACTTCGGCTTCGAATTTTGATGCGATTTTTTACGGTGATCCTATAGTCAAAGTATTCTACATCCAGTAATTTTTTAAAGCTTCCACGGTGGCGGAAAGACGCCCAAACTGGGTCTTAAAGTTGGCGGCACCCTGCTGTCAACACAACAGGATTTTCGGCCCATTAGTGGGCTATTTGGGCTTCTTTTCGACTTTTTTCCGGCGTTCCAGTGTTGGTCCAGCGCTGTGATGGTGGTCTGTGGGCTGAGGAAGAAGGTCGGGTCTTTGACGACTCGTTTAGGGTTCCAAAACCCAAATCATTTAATATTTGATTCGAGACCGTCAGATTAAAAGATTAAATGAACTTACCGGATCGAAACGACTTAATTTATTTATTTTTGTCGTTGGTTTAATTATTTATTTATTTGTTTTATTTAATTGCGTGGATGAATTTTTTATTTTATTTATTTTTCCTTTTATGTATGATTTTTATGTCAAGGAATATTAGGAAAAAATGATTTTATAAAATAATTAATCCAAGCAATTTTTAAAACGGAAAATAAATTGATAATTAAGTTATTTATTTTTTGTGTTAAGTAGATACTTAATTAGGGAATTTTTGAAAACCCGGTTAATTAATTTCGTATCGTAAAATTTAATAAGTAAAGCCTTTCATTTGTTTTAATGAAATTAAACGTGGAAATTTTAATTGATTAAAACTGGATTTATTTTAATCGGATAATTAAAAATTTGTTTAATAATTTAAAATAAACAAAAAGGTAAAACTCTCAATTTTTAAAAATATTAAGTGGGAGAAGAGTTTATTCACAGATAAATCATATGGTCTTCATCACACGTTCGTTGGAGATATGATTATGACTCGCGTGCCGACTTCGATTTCGGTCTCCATGAGGAAGGGTTATAATCATGGCATATCCGGTATGAATCTTCGAAAGGAGTTAATTTGAAATATAATGCAAATTAGGACTCGCACACACCGGGCTCGGGGTATTGACACGAGATTTTCAAATTAAGTGAGATGGTTATTATACATTTAACCCATAGATAAAAATATCCTCCTTGAGGAGTCACTATTTTTATTTGTGGGGACCAAAGTTAATTGACTGTTTAATCACTTAGAATATATCTTAAAATAAAAATATGTTAGTACTTTGTTCGTTACTTGTTAGACGTCCACATTGCGTGGCCTAATTAGTTGATGTAACTCTGGGTGGATTGTTTTTGTTGTGATATCTTCTAAGAGTGATTAATAGACTGGTATGTATGTCCGGACAGGGATTGATTAATAGACGTCCACACTGCATGACCTGCTTAATCACAAAGGTTTCAGGCTACCAATAATTCTTTTAAAATTAAAAGGTTGAGGGACCCTAATTTTTTCAAAGAATGAAAAAGTTTTCTCTTTTGTTTCCCAGGATTTAATAATGGGATTTTTCAATCCACTTGTGGCAAATCTCAAAGAACACAAACTATATGGACCTAAATTTATTAATTGGAAAAGAAATTTAGATTTCATCATAACCTTAGACAATTGCGGGTTTGTGTTATTCGCTCCATGTTCACCCGCTCCTGATAGTGAATCTCCCGAACAGAACGCCCGGGACTATCAGAAGTGGATGAAAGCTGATTGGATGGCACGTTGTCACATCTTGACTTCCATGTCAGATGTTTTGTAAAGCCAGTATCAGTCTATGGAATGTACAGCTGATATGATGTTTGGCCTTATAGAAATGTTTGGCGAGCATGGTCAGGCAGCAAGGCAATTTGCCATGATGGGTCTTGTGAACACGAACATGACATATGGTACACTAGGAAGGGATCATGTTTCGAAGATGATCGGTCTTCTTAACGGGTTGGAGGTCCTTGGAACCGAGATTGATGGGGAAACCTAAGTAATTATCGTGTTCCAGTCACTGCTAGATTCATTTCAGCAATCCTGTCTAAATTTTCTTTAGCGGAATTATTGAAAGAATTAGAGGCAGCGGATGGTGTTATCCAGAAGTCGGTCTATGTGTTTGTTGTATAAAATATTTCTCCTTCTGGACCAAGAGGTGGTAATAAGGAGAAGAAATAGGTGCAACAAAACAATGCACAAGGGGTTAGTGTCTAAGAGCCATCAACTACCAAGGCAAATGTTAAGATGCCTAAGGGTAGTTGCTATTACTATCAGAAATCAGGGTATTGGAAAAGAGATTGTCCTAATCAAAAAACCAACAAGGCTGCAAGTAAAGCCGTATCTTTAGTTGTAGTATCATGATTAGCAGTTGTATCTACGGAAACCATGTATGTAGATACATAAGCCATTAATCATGACTACAATTTATTGCAAGGGTCACATGTGACCAAATAACTAAAAGATGGCAAGGTTTACCTTCAGATGGGGTATAAATCCCAGGGGAATGCTACTGCAGTGGGTGATGTAGTTCCAGGTTTCAATAGAAATTGGTGTGTAATTTTAAAGAACATTTATATGTACTAAAAATCAGAAGGAACATAGTTTCGGTTTCTTGATTGGGCATTGACGGATATTGTGTTCGCTACAATCAGTAATTTTGCAATATTGTGGTTGGCAAACACCTCATTTGACATGGTACATTGAATAATGATCTTTATATTTCACACCCAATTATTTCTACTATTCAAAATTGTAGGTCCAGATATCA
>JAULLG010547902.1:0-10591 GCA_035668355.1 Sarracenia leucophylla
TTGAAGTCGAGATCTGGTTGCTTTAGTTATTTGAGTTTGATTGATTCAAAAGCATGTATGTTGAATATTAATTGGGTTTTCACACACACACATTGGGTGCAAGGTTAAGAAAGTTATCATAATAATTTTAAATTTTAAAGATTGTTCTGTTTAAAAGTCAAGGGTATAGAAATTTACAAATTTACTTTTAAAGTTTTCAATACATGTGACAACCTGATGGGAGTAGTTTGTGTTAGTAAAAGTTTATGTAAGCGTTACAGTTTATGTACCTATGTTTATTTTTTTTGTCTTTGCTCGAGGACTAGCAAAATGTAAGTTGGGGGCTGTGATCGGCACTCAAAAGTGACGATTTAATCCCGCTATTTACACTAGGTTAGGCCCCGAGGAGTGGTTTAATGTTATGTTTTTGTAGTGTTTTTATATTAAGACAGGCTTTGGAGAAGAAATGCAAAACTACTACAAAACAGCAATAAAACAAGTAATTACACATCACAAGATGAAAACTAAAAGCAATTGCCAAAAACAGCACACAACCGTCCGGACTCCATATCACTGTCCAGACATAAGTCACAAACACCGTCAGGACCCTCCGCCAACCGTCTGGACACTGGTCGTCAACACCATCACGACGCATGAGCATTATAAGTTAGGACGTAGTGGCATGCACTGTCGGGACTCCTCAGACAAGTCAGGACGCAGTCGCCTTTTCCGTCCGGACTCATCATCTCCGTCGGGACTGCTCATCCGTTTCCAACCGGACCGACCATTACCGTCCGGACGGTCCGTGATTTCAAGTCCTTTTCCGAGAAGGACAAGGATTTCCGGAAATCTATAAATAGACCCCCACCCTCCACCATTTTCATCATCAAGGGCCTTCGACCACAAGTGCTCTTCTTCTCTCTAATTCTTCTTTTACCGCTCTTGGACCAACACTCGAAGGTCCGAGCCTTGATGAGGAGCTGCCGATGCTAGCCGACAACCTCTCCAAGATGGTTTCTACCCCGATATTGCGTGGCTAAGTTCTTTTCTACCCCCGGTTCAGATGAAGCCCGAGTTTGGTAATTTAGGAATAGATTAATTTTATTATTCTATTATGACCTTAGTAATAGATTCGTTATGCAACAATTTTATTAATTCACTTTTGAGGATATTTTTCTAATTAAATTAATTCTCATTTAATCTTTCTGTGAATGAATTAAATGAGTGTTGCATGATAGTTTTAACTGTTAATTCGAAGAGTAAATATGAGATACGGTATGCCATGGATAAGACAGGCCGTGCTCCGAACAGACCGTGCTATATTCCTGGATAGGGTATGGCTTATTTATTATTTGGAGATTTTAATTAATTACATGCGATATTTTATGCTATTGATGTGACGGGTTATACTTCGGATAGGACGTGCCGTGATCTTAGATAAGATATGCCGTGTTTTCATGTAAATCTCACTTTCTTGAATTCCATACTGGTCATGTCACAGTAGGATTTGAATCTATTAAAGGATAAATAAAATAAGAAATTAATCGAAACTAGAAAACCAAACGGAAGTGAATTCTAACCTGAGGTAGATCTTTTTTCATTATCCTTATATTTATATGTTAGTTTGGAATTAGAAATACGAGTAATTTATTATTCAAATCATTTTTCATATATAAAATCCAAAAATCCATTTTATTTTTGATTATTTTAAGATTGAATAAAAACTGGGATATTTTGACAGGATACCTAAATTCCTCGTGGGAACGATCCGGACTCTCCACTAACTACCTGTTCGTGTGGATTTTGGTATAAACTAGTAGTAGGGATGACACAGCTACTATTCCCTTTCCTCCACGATCAGGTCTAGGTCAAGGTTGAGTTCCTGGTTATTTCTTTGGGGATCGAATAGGATTGTCCTGGCACTCAGCATCCCAATCTTCACCGGTAGAACTGCCTTGTGTCCATAGGTTAAGAGATATGGCGTGGCTCCTATCGGTACCCTCTCTGTAGTTCTGTATGCCCAAAGGACGTTTGGCAATTGCTCTGCGCATAGGCCCTTGGCATTCTCCAGCTTTGTTTTGATGATTTTTAGCAATGTTCTGTTCATCACCTCTACCTGTGCATTAGACTGTGGGTGAGCTGGGATGCTTAGTGGAGCTCGATGTCTAACTCCGCACAGAAGTTTTTAAACTTCCTATTGTTAAACTACTTGCCATTGTCCGTCACTATGATCATTGGGATACTATGCCGGCAGATGATCATTTTCGAGATGAACTATGTGATGTTCTGTTTTGTGATCTTCGCCGGGGGGTAAGCCTCTACCTACTTGGTAAAGTAGTTAATTCCGACAAGTAGAAACTTGACCTTCCCTTTGTCCATTGGGAAGGGGCCGATGACGTCCAGTCCCCACTGTGCGAATGGCTAGGGAGTGGTGAGGACCGTGAGTTCCGTGCCGGGGGGGGGGGGGGGGGTGGGGGGTGGGTGGTTGGTGATAGACTTTGGAGAAGCGCTGACCCATGTCACATTTTGTCATGAAAGCTTTCGTATCTTCAGCCATGGTTGGCCAATAATATCCGACCCTGATGATCTTTCCTACCAATGACATATATCCTGAGTGGTTATCACATATTCCTTCGTGGACTTCCCTCATGATGTACTGGGCTTCATTATTGTATAGGTAGTGTAGGTAAGGAACTGGCGTCCCTTTACGGTAAAGAATGTCTCCCATTAGGAGATATCTGGCTCCCATGTGCCTGAGTTTGCTCACTTCCTTCCGGTCCTCAGGGAGTTTGCCTGAGTAGAGGAAATCGACGATGTGGGTTACACAGCTAAACCCTTCTGGAACTGACACCAATAGGGCCTCTTTGGGCTGATCAGTGACCCGATGAGTGGCGATGTTGAAAAAGACTCCTTCTGTTGGAGGTCCCGAACAGCTTGAGGCGATCTGGGTGAGCTGGTCAACCTCTTCGTTGTCCGCGCGGGGACTTCGAAAATCCTGAAGTTCCTGAGCAGTTTTTGTGCCATGGTCTTGTACTCCCTAAGACTGTCGTTTTTCACCTTGTAACCGTCGTTGACTTGTTGGGCCACCAGTTGGGAGCCAGTGCTTATTGAGACTTATTCGACGCCATACAGTTGGGCTATTTAAAGTACACAGATGAGGGCTTCGTATTTTGCCTCATTATTCGTGACCTGATAATCTAGTTTGATGGCGTGTCTAATGTGATCTGCCTAGGGAGAGGTGAAGGTCAAGCCTACTCCTCTCACTTCTTTTCTAGATGAACCATCCAACCGAATGGCCCATAGTTTAGATTTTTTGAAGTTCGATGTCCCAGGGTCTGGAATGGTAGAGACCTACTTTGATGTTGTCAGACCAGGCTGGGGGGAGCTAGCTCCATTCCTCCCTCTTTCCTCTTCATCGTGATCGACTACGGCTAGTCCAACCAAAAAATCTACCACAGCCTGGTCTTTTATTGCCAGTCGGGGTAGGAACTCTCTGTCGTATTGACTAAGCTCAATCGACCATTGGACCAATCTCTTTGACAACTCGGGCTTCTGGAGGATCTTTTTTAGTGGTTGGTTCGTGAATACGACTATAGAATGGATTGGAAGTTAGGTCGCAGCCTCCGGGAGGCCACCACGAGCGCGAGGGTGAGTTTCTCTAGCTTCAGATATCTGGTTTGGAGTAGAGTTTTGATGATGTATTAGATCGACTTTTGTTGGCCCGCCTCTTCTGTGATTAGCGCTGCGCTTGTGGTGCCATGCGATACCGTCAGGTAAAGATAGAGCTCTTCTCCGCTGATTGGACTGGACAGTAGGGGCAGACTGGCTAGATTAGCCTTAACCTGGGAGAAAGCCCGGTCGCATTCCTTGGTCCATTCGAAGGCTTTCTTCAATCTCTGAAGAAGAACAAGCATTTGTCTGTTGCTCTGGACACAAAACGATTAAGTGCTGCCACGCTCCCGGTCAGATGCTGGACCTCTTTCGTGTTGGTTGGTGGTTGCATGTTGATAATGGCCCTTATTTCATCAGAGTTAGCCTCTATCCCCCTATATATGACAAGAAAACCAAGGAATCTTCCCGTCAAGACCCCGATGCGCATTTATCCGGGTTTAGCTTCATTTCGTATTGTTCCAAGACTCGAAAGAACTCCACCAGGTCGGCCTTAAGCTAGTCGGTCGTCAAGCTTTTTACCAGTATATCGTCAATATAGACCTCTATATTCTTTCCGATCTTCTTCTTAAACATTTTGTTAACCATCCGCGGGTATGTGGTCCCAGCATTCTTGATCCCGAAGGGCATTACCCGGCAGTAGTTCCATCCCCTAGGGGTGATGAATGATGTCTTTTCCTAGTCGGGGACGTGCATTAGGATTTGGTTATACTCGGAGAAGGCGTCCATAAAGCTGAGAAAATCGTGGGCGGTTGTAGAATCTACCAGTAGGTTTATCCTCGGAAGGGGATAACCTTCCTTGGGGCATGCCTTGTTCAGGTCAGTGAAGTTGATACATCCTCAATTTTCTGTTAGCTTTCTTAACCATCACTACGTTGGCTAGCCACTCTGGGTAAGTTATTTTTCTCACAAACCTAGCGATCCTGAATTTTTTCGTCTCCTCGACGATTGCCTCCTGCCTTTGCTGTGTAAACACCTTGTGTTTCTTCTTGACTGGTCTCATCTGTGGGTCCACATTAAGGCGATGGACCATGACATTAGGGGATATCCCAGGCATATCAGTGCTGCTCCAGGAAAAAATGTGTTTGTTTTCTTTTAGGAAACCTTCCAAAGCATTTTTAAGATTGGTCTCCAGCTGGGACCCCAACTTGACGGTCTTGGAGCCATCTCTATCATCGACGATTATCTCTTCTAGCTCGTCCACTGGCCAGGGGCGCTCTGGCTCGTCACTGCGTTACGGCTCCAGCACCTTCCTATCCAGAACCTCGTGGGGATTAGGATCCCCCAGCGGGTTCGCTTGGCACTCTTACGTGGAACGCTGGTCTCCCTTTGCCAATCCTATCCCCCTGGGTGAGGGGAACTTGACCGTGAAATGGTAGGTCAACACGATAGAATGAAATCGATTTAGTGCAGTCCTGCCTAACACGATATTGTACACCGAGGGAACATCTACGACCAAGTAGGTTACCATTGCTGATGCCTGTTCCTCTCCGTCCCCCAGTGTCATTGGAAGTCGTATCGATCCCAATGGAAGCATCTTCTTCCCCGAAAGTCCCATCAACGGGAACGTCGAGGGTTGTAACTGTCCTCGGCCATAGTTCATCCGGTCTAAGGTCGCGGTAAAGAGGATATCCGTAGCACTCCCAGTGTCAACAAGTACTCTACTTACCATGTGATCTCCTACCCGGAGGCTTATGACGAGGGGGTCGTCTTTGGGCTATTGCACTGATGAACCATCCAGTTCCGTGAAGGAAATGTTAGCGCCGTTAGAGGTTGTGCCAGAGGTACCTTCCACGGTGCGTTTAGGGTTTAGTTCGGGTCTTGGCCTCTTGGCCGGTGCTCTTGGAAGCTATGAGAGAGAATCAGTTCTGGGAGTGTCACCGGTTATAGATCTGAGGTGGACTGTAGAGTGATTAGTTACTATCAAAAAATGAAAACGTTCCCACAGATGACGCCAAATGATAGCGCCTGGATCTGGGACGGTCTACTCGAAGCTCGGTGAGCCTGTAAAAGAGGGTAAACCATGTTAGATAGGGGCCGAAGGGGTTTTCGGTGTACCCTATCCGAAGGTTAAGTCAGTATATAGTTGATGTATATGGCGAGTGTAGAAAATGAAAGTAGAGAGACAGCGATAAGGGTTTTTGGGATGAGTACCTTACAATCTATTACCTTCTGCTTATATACTTTCCGTGGGAGGGATGGACACGTGGCCTCTAGGGATGAGCTTGCCGAATAAAGACATTCCACCCATGTACGGTTATGGAATGTGGGATATTCTTCTTTTCTACGATCCTGGTGTCAGGGAGAATATCTTCTCTGACGGTTGCTGGTCGGGTATGGGTTGTGAGCTCACGATCATCATGGTTATATACCAGATTAGGGTCCGAAGCTGACCTAACGTGCTCGCCCTGATTGGTAATCGATATTAGGCTTGAAGACGTGCATACCTCCCGACCAGTGATTACCTGAGTCGTTTGGCCTTGGCGCTCGACCTTATACGGGCTACTTGGCCATGGCCTGACCAGTATGCTCAGATCAGCAGGATAGTCACGATTGGGCTAGACTGGCTAGCTCGGTCCACAAAGGACGTACGTTTTGTCGTTGGGCCGGATGAGTGCTGGCATCGGGCTTTGACTTCGTGGACCAATATTGCTTTTCTAAGCTCATGTTGGGAGTATATATACATACTCATCGGTTTGTGTTTGGAAATTACCTTGGATTTGGAAGTTCTGTGTTTAGAATTTTTGGCAAAATTGGATTAGGCAATCTGGAAGTTGACACGCACATGAGATTGTAATTGATTTGGATTCTCATGAGGTAATTATCCAGTGCATGCACATGTGATCTTTGGAATTGGATGTTACTTTTGTGGGCAATGATTCAGTGGTTCACGGGTAAAAGGAATGCAACGAAAACCTTCCCGAAAGGAATTGATAATAATCCTCTAGAGATGAAAATCGCGCGGTGAGGATTAGATTTGAAAGTTATTTGATTCCTTTGGGTTATTATCTTGTGGTTGGAACACCAAAAGTTTTTAATTTTTTTTTATTTTTTTGTTATATTGTTCTTATATGTAATAAAAAAATTAAGAGTAAAACTTTCCAAATGTTTTTGGGCGTTGCAGATTCATCGGTACAGTCAAAATTTTCAGATTCTGAATGGTTTGATTGGATTGGATAAATCGAAGTAGATTAATATTGATTGGTTGTGATTAAAGACAATCAGCAGTGATCAAGTATAATTAGATACTATTTTGGGTTGAATCAAGTTCAGTGAAGATGACAAACTTGGCAAGATAAAGAAGTCATATGGTAGAGGCGGATAAAAGATCTATTGATCCAGTAAAGCATATTCAAGACATTACTTGGCAAGATAAAGAAGCCAGAGAAGATGATCGATGACGATTGTGATGAGATTGATGGTAAGGTCGCTAGCTTGATTCGGTTGAATCTGGGAGACGAAGTTATTCTTAACGTGATGAATGTAAAGATAGCACACGAGATCTGGCAGAAACTGGAGGACATCTACATGATGAAAAATATGAAAAGCAAGTTATACGTGAAGAAATAGCTATATGGACTACGAATGAAGGAAGGTTCTAACCTCTTGTATCACCTAAATGTCTATAATATGTTCATGACACAGTCATCAGGGTTTGGACTAAAGGTTAAAGATGAGGATAAGGCGATCCTCCTTTTGACATCACTTCCAAAGTCTTATGATCATTTGGTGACAATATTGATGTATGAAAATGACTCTAGAGCTTGAAGAGGTCACTGGTGCTCTCATGTTACATGAGAAGACGAAGATGGATAGTGAATTTTATGTAGAAGGCGTGCTTGTGGCTAAGTCTGAACCAAGCAACGAAAGGAACAGATCAAGTGAACGCGGTTCTAACAGTGATAGATCTCAGTCCAAGTCACATACAAGAAAGGATGTGGAGTGCCTCTATTACCACAAGACCGGTCATTATAAGAGTCGGTGTCGAGAATCGAAGCAGCTTTTGAAGGAAAAGAAGAAGGGCAAAGCTCATGCAGATTGCGTCAGTTTTATTGATGAGTCATCAGACGGTAATGGCAACAGTATATTACTCTCAGTTTTCTCAGATCATGATGTTCTGTCGAAATCATGGATCCTAGATTTAAGATGCTCATATCATATGTATTCATCAAGAGAGTGTTTTGATTCATACAAGTCTCGTAACAAGGGTACAGTTCTGATAGGGAATGCCATGACATGTCAGAACATTGGAACATATATAATCAAATTCAAAATGTTTGATAGAGTTGCAAAGACTTAATTTGGAGAAAGTCAGGTATGTTCCAATATTGATGAAAAATTTGATTTCTTTGGGGATATTGGACTCTCTGGGTTATGGGTTCACATCAATGGGTGGAGCAATGAATGTTAGCTGTGGTACTACAGTGATCATGAAAGGACAAAAATTGGATGGTCTCTACGAATTGGTAGGAGATACAGTGGTAGGTGGAGTTACCTCTGTCACATAGACAGAATCTATCATGGATGATAGAAGACACAAACATTTGAGGCTTAGTTAGGTTTACAAGCAGAGTGTGTCAAATAATCAGAAGAAGAGTGCAGCAATCAAGATGGAGTTTGATCAGACTAGTTCACTTAGAAAACCGGGTGATAATGGTTCGAGTCAACAGCAACAGGAAAGCAGTGGAGATTCCCTATCCCACAGAAAGGGTATAGGAAACTCAGACAGAGTTCAAGGGAAAGTGGGAGTACTAAATCAGGTGGAGTCACTATAGAAGGCTGAAACTTGGGAGCTTTGCAAGCTGTCTAAGAATAAGATGATAATTGATTGCAAAAGGGTCAAATTCAAGAGCGACTTGGATTTGGTCCAAATTTATTCAATTTGAAGATTTGAGAGGGTGGAGCACCCATAGCCAAAAAAGGTGTACAGATCGAGGTATCATCAATAGTTCTCCAATATGGCTGAGAGATTTGAGTCAATATGAAAATTGTTGGGATTGACTCGAATATTATATTAATTAGGTTTCCTAATTAATATAGAGGTCTTATCAAATTAAGAAGCCTATTTTAACGAGGATTTCTTGAAATCTATTTAAATGAGGTTAGGCCTCAGAATATTGTGAGACACTGTGCGACATACACAGAGAGAGACAGAGAGTGAACATTGTAATCCTTATTGTCATATAGTGGATTTTCTTGTTCTTCTTCGTGGAGGTAGGCAGCAAGCTGAACCATATATTTTTGTGTGTTATTCTTGTTCTCGATCCATATTATTTTTATTTTATTCTTTTTTGGGGATTTTGTGCTATTAAATCCCAACAAGTGGTATTAGAGCCGACGGTAGACGATTCAAAGCCGTGGTAGGTGATCGAGCAAGGTATTATTTTTGATTTATAAAATAAATCAAAAATAATTATTTTTGGCCCACAAAAAAGGGGGAATCCGAACAGTGGGCGTTCAGTGATTGAAGGGTTCAGATTGACCACAACAGTGGATTATTGTTTTTTTATCTTGCTAAATATTAATCCTTGCGTGAGAAGGATTTGATTAGACCTCCTTGATTTCTTCGGATTTGTTCTTAGTGGAGTCGGTGCCTTGATCAAAGAAGGAGGTGGTTTTCCAGTCAAGGTGGAGTTCAACGGAGGTTTCTTGGAATCAACGGCGTCGTAGTGATCGCCGTCGTGATCGGCGGCATACAGATCGCACTCCCCAGAGGAGTAATTGCTGTGGCGAAGCAAGCCTCAGGCCACCGCCTGCCTGGCACATAGTGGCATCGGCGGAGGCGACCACCGGGAACACAAAATGATTAAGGATTTAGGGGATTTCGTACCTCTTTTCATAAGGCTCGTGTTCTATTTCGAATATTCTCCTATTCCTCAACCCTATTGCTTGCTATCTAATTAATCGTATGCCTTCCATTGTTCTCCATCAAAAGTCTCCTTTTTCCTTGTTATATCCGACCTCTTCACATTTTTCCCCTATCCCTCGTGTTTTTGGTTGTACTGCCTTCGTGCATGTTCTTGATCCCGGTACTGATAAATTATCTCATCAGGCCCGTAAGTGTTTTTTTTGGGATACTCTCATACTAAAAAAGGATATTGGTGTTATCATCCGGAGTTTCGACTATATTATGTTAGTGCTGATGTGACCTTCTGTAATTCCACTCCTTTCTTTACTTTCCCCGGTAATCATTTTTGTTATAATCTCATATGTTATCGTGAGGGGAAGTCCTTTCTCCGACTCTTCCTCTCCCTATGTCACGCTTTTCCCCTTCTCACCCACCTTTGCAGATTTATCATCGATCTGGAGATAGGTTCGTCGTCTTGTATGGCCCGGACTCATCTTCTCCGGTACAGGTTCCTCTTTACCCTGCTCCTTCTACCTCTTATGACTTACCGATTGCTTTACGTTGAGGTAAATGTACATGCACCCAACATCCCATTGCTCACTTTGTATCTTATGATCGACTGTCATCTTCTCTTCATGCTTTTACTTCTACCTTGTCGTTCATTTCTATCCCAACTTCTTATAAGCAGGATATGTCTCTATCTGGTTGGAAATGTGCTATGGATGAGGAAATACATGCTCTTTATCATAATCAAACTTGGGAGCTTACTACTCTTCCACCTGAGAAGCAGTCTGTGGGTGTCGTTGGGTCTATACAGTCAAGTATCTTTCGGATGGTTCTGTTGAGCGTCTTAAGGCGCGGTTGGTTGCTAAGGGCTATACCCAGACCTACGACGTTGATTACTTAGAAACCTTTTCACCAGTGGCTCGGTTTAACTCTGTTCGGTTCTTTCTATATGTTGCTGTTAGTCGGTCTTGACCATTATATCAACTTGACATTAAAAATGTTTTTCTTTATAGTGATCTTCAGGAGGAGGTCTATATGGATCAACCTCCTGGGCATGTTGTGCCTAGCAGTGAGCATTTTGTTTGTCGC
>JAULLG010548119.1:0-10585 GCA_035668355.1 Sarracenia leucophylla
ATGATATTCTTGAAAGTGCTAGTATCTCTTCGAAGTTGATTTCTTTTTATTGGAGGAAAAGTGATAGCACAACCCGCGATTGGTTAGAGCACGGTTATCGATTTTGAAAGAGTTAGTGAGTCTAAGGGTCCAATGCAACATTTTTGGTCCAATAATGGTAATTTTAGTTATTTATTTCATTTATTATTTAGTTGGATTTTAATTAAATAAGTAGTTTGGTGATATTTAAAACTTTCATGTTATGATATTTAAATCATTCGTGTTATTAAAGTTGTTGGCCTATAAATAAAGAAGAGACTTTGACATTGTAATCCTGTACTTTGATTAATGAAACCTATCTTGTATGAACTCTTGTGCGGTCTTTATGTATGTATTAAACCTTTAGTTGAAAGGTTACGTGGACAGAACAAAATGGGATCCTATTTTTAATTAGTTTTGTGAGATAAAATAGTATTCAATGTGACAGGAGTGTCAAAAGGTACTTTGCTCGTTTTTACATTAATTATGTAACAAAATGTATGTATAATGATAGTTTCAACTACAATTGTATAACAATGTCCACTGGGAATCAGACAGATATCCTAAACACTTATCCGGGTGTCAAGTCTCCTACACATGTATTAGATATATTTTGAAAATTCTATGTAACCTATAATAAAATTGAGAGCTAGTGAAACCTTTGGGCTTGTGTGGTTAAGGTTGGGGCCCTTTGTGTTTCTATTCCCTTTCTATCTCTCCATTATACACCTTTTAAAAGTAAATTCACTGATTGTTGATTAACAACAAAGTACATTATTAGATTAAATTTCTCCTTGCATGCATTGAACCCTTGGCTACCAAAATGTAATACGTAAATGACTCAAGGAATAATTAAGGAACATACACATGCTGATGTAGGAGAAACACTCCTGAATGGAGATCAATATTTTATTTACCTTCTTTTAGATTGAACTATGTTATATCCTGCAATTTGAAAAGGTTTGTAGAAACAAATCAAACTATTGGCTTGGCCACTCGTTAATATAACTACTCTACCCATTTGTTAATATTTTGTGTAGGTCCAGATATGAACCCAAAGGGGGGTGAATGTGTTGATTGGCAAATTTTAGACTATTTTGAAAATTTTTTCTTTGGTTATAAAACAATCACACAAGTCTAATGATAAAAACTGAAAGTAAAGAGAGATAAAGGTAAAAGATACAAACAGCGATTTATAGAGGTTCGGTCCTCTTGACATACTCCTCTCCCCAAGTGCCTTGGGAGTTTTGAATCCACTAAATCCGATTCTTGAGTGAGTGAATCGAAACCACGTACAAGCGGAATGCTTCAATGGGTGAAACGTAACCCAATCTTTTGAGGCAAAGCGAAGCCTTACAAATATTGAAGAAATAAGGTGAAGTAGTATCCTCCTTTAATGAGGGAATGTGTAATAAAGGCTCACATACAAGTGTCACTCACTCTCAAGATAATAAATGTGGAATGAAGGCTTAAGAGAGTAGTAGAGTACACTAAAACCAGAGTAATGAATAGCAGCAGTAAAGCTCAGCAATCAATGAGGAAGTTAGGGTTTGAGCTTGTGGTGGTTGTGTAAATTCAATGCAACAGTAGTAGAGATGTTCTCTGGTGTCTTTGACTTCAAAATGTAGAGTATATATACTTCCTCTGAGGTTTTTGTCCGTTGGTGGCATTAAATGCACTGAAATATATCCGTTGTACTTTCGCGAATTTTGAAATCCCGAAGGTATTTGTCGACAAAAATCAGGATGTGTCGACAAATGTTGCGCGTCCTTGGATTTGTCGAAAAATCTCTGGATTTGTCGACAAATGTTGAGCAGCATATGAGAGACATTTTTCGACCAATTCTCACATTTGTCGAAAAATACCTGTTGCCTGAAGTGAGAGATTCGTCTCGGTATATTTTGGACGATCTTTGTGTCGACAAAAACTCCTCTTCTTCTTCATCCAATGTTGATGATGTTTTGGACGACAAATGCTTGGTCCTTTTGACGAAGTATGCTGTCATGAGCTAGAGGGTCATATGTGTCGACAAATACTCATATTTGTCGAAAAAAACATTTGTAAAATTGATGAATTTTGATGCCATATGGACGAAAAAAGGTCTTAACCATTGAGCATCAGTTTTGTCGAAAAATGAAGATATATTTGTCGAAAAATATATACTTCAAAAGTATTTTTCTTATATTGACACTTAATAAAAATTTGAATTTTATATCAATTTAAAAACTTTTTAAAGAAAAATTTTAATCACTTGTATTAAGAAGTATATGGGTTTTGGTACCTAAACTTCCTGAAAGGTTGTAGCAACACAGAAGCAATATTAGTACCAAACAAATCCAATTGATTATTATAGTTCAAAACAAGGAAACTTGATTGAATACCCCTTGGGCCAACAAAACATGTAGAAAAATTTCTAGGATCCATGTGTTGAGGTGAGACCACCCAGTGATATTTTCACGTATGACCTGGCGCACGTCTTGATTCCGTTGTGTGGGCACCAATCCTAACCAAGTCCTTTGGCTTCTTCACACTTGATTTTCTCTCAAAATTTTGATAGAAAATTATAGAGAGAAGAGAGAGGGGTGGCGGCTCTTAGGGAGGGAGTGTGAGAGATTATGGAGAAAATGAGAAATTAATTACGGCTTCCATGTATTTTCTCCATGTATATATATCAATCTATAAACAGTACCCTTATTTTAGTCAATATATTTATTCCCTTCCATATAATAATATTGAGAATAAATATGTTTCCAATTAAAATAATTAGTCTATCATACATATATATAAATATATATACACTTAACCTTATTTTTGTTAATATTTTTATTCACATTCCATATAATAATATTGAGAATAAATATATTTCCAAGTAAAATAATTAATCTCTCATATATGTATGTAAATATATATACACTTACCTTTTATTTTAATACATGTATACTCTCCTTCCTAAAATGAAGTAGAGAATATACATATAACCAAAAATAAAAGCTCCCTTTCCACCTTGCCATGGCCGGCCACACGTGGCCACCAAGCACGAGTCAAAAGAAAAAAATTCCTCTCGTCCATTTAATTTAATAGCTTGATTATCCCAGCAAACATTCCGACGATCGAAATTAAATTAAATAATAACTAAAACTACCTAAAATAAACCGTGACTATAAACAAGCTACATGAGGGATCACGAGTAAGTATAGGACTCGGGCTAACCGTACGACAAAACTGAATATCCCTAACTCAATCCCCGAGTTAGATCCATTCTCGCACGAACTAGGAATTATTCCACTAAAGGCCATGAGTGAACTCCCGGTCCTAACTCGATTTGTGTCTCGAGTTTCAAATTACCATTTGCACTATAGTCTCCCAATGTTTAAGATATGGATTCCTGAAAATCGAATTATGTTACTGACAACCCGGTTCGATAATCCTCTTTTCCTCAGACCCGCATCGCTTATCCTTTTGACATGTCGGATCAAAAGATCCACTTGCAAGATTCTAGCATAGTCAAACCTATAAGCCAAGCACATGAGGGGGAACTCCTCAACTAAGTCGGATGTGGTTTCCGTTAGCTGATTATCAACCATCGAACAAACAACGATAATACCCAACTCACCGGTCATGTTGATCTTAATATCAAAATCTCAGCCATTGGTGACTCAAAGCACTGCGCATTATCTGAACATGATTCGATCAATCACATTGGGATTAAGAGTGCATTCAATACATGATAATATAGGATGTAGACCAATTCATATAGTCAATATAGAATTGATCATCTTAATGATCCTACTCAATACACTCCAAGTGTACTGACACATCGAGCTCGAACATTAAATTCTAAGACCGAAATTTGATCCATTCGACCTAGCCAAGACTGGCTACTATAACGATGTGCTACAACCATACTAATGGATTGTCTGGGTCGATTGCTATTGTGAGCCCACTAGTATATTTTTCAAAACCTTTGACCCGATCTTCCGCGCTTCATGCACCGAGTCAAATACTGTACAAAATATACGGACTATGCATTCACATATCATACACACAATAGATATGAAACCGTAAGTGCAAAAACATCTCTAATATTTCTCATTAATATAACAGGGATCATTGATAAAAATACATTAAAACATGGCTTTTAGTATACAATCCCAACAGTTACTCTATGTGAGTAACTGCCTACGTTTGGTGTAAATCGTTGTTCTTGCGTCCCTTTTGATAATAGTAATTTGCTATCTATACCCTTTCTTTTGTGCTATGACAATTACCACACTATTTTAAAAGTGGGTTTTAGGCTTGTTATTGGCTTTGGGTTTTATTTATGGGCAAAAGGTCATGTGTGTGCCTTTTGGGTTACAAGACTAAGGTTTGTGCGTATATTTGGAGGTCCAAATATTTTGGTTTTTTCATCTCCTTCAATCGTATTGTTCATTTCCTTATGATAGGATTTGATTATACCTTATGTCTTGTCAAGTATCTTACTCCAATGCATAGAGTTCATAGTTCACCGTTAATTGAGAGATAATGTGAACTATGTATACTTAATTTAATCCTTTCATTATTGTATATTGATACATTACTTATCGATTTTTCATGCGGATTTCTCAAGTGGTTATATGGTTGTGTGAGTTGTTAGTTGGTGCTTGTCTCATATTCATGCTTATAATATGCAATTTTATTTTGTATATCTATTTTTGCATGCTTTTGGGTGTTCTCGGGTTGAGTGGGAGTGTTTCTTGAGAGACTTCTGGGAGTTTTTGGAATGTCTTCTCGAAGGGTTGCTAACTAAGGGGGGGTGTTTGTCCTGGGTATAATTTTGGACTCTGAATCTATTCTTTGTGTACAATGTCTAACTCATTTCCAGTGTACAATGCTCGAGAATCACTCTAAGAGCGCTCAAACTCTTCTCATTCGAGCACCCTTGCTTGGGTGCCCTTGCCCCCGGTTGGGTTTGAACGAAAGATGACTACTTTGTCATCTTTCTATCTTCCCAAATCGGTTACCCCTCTATCTCTCCAAGGGATTGTTTCCCTCAACCTAGGTCATCTCATCGCCGCCACTACCCCATCTTTATTGTTGCCTCTCCTACAATTTTAGGTTCTTGGCAATGTTTTGGTTTGTTCTCTCGCCGATTGTTTGCTTCTGACCATGACATACATCCCTCGTAGATGTCCATTGATCTTTGGTGCGGCATTTGGGGCCATACGGTTTCTGATCATGCTTCTTTATCTAATCTTTGGTCTACCCTTTGTGAGTATCCTAATCTCCCTTGCCGGTGGACATCGGTCATCCAGTAGCAGACATCGATGTAATGGGAGGAAGAGACCCGCCTCTAAGTCACAGGACTCTGACCGTCTTCTTATTGCTAGAGCTCGAGTAGCCTACTCCACAATTTGTCGTCTTAGCTCCGATTGGGCTTATGGGTCCATTTGAGCAGCGTGGTTGGCTAGGGATCAGATTCGGCCATCAGATAGTCGATCTGGAGATGGTACAGAAATTATACTCGAGTATGACCAGGATCGAGTTGGAAACTCTTTCCCTCGTGGTCACCATCCAAGGTTGTCAGATTATCTTCTCAATGGAGGACATTGTATCGATGTATCAGTTACCTCGTGTGCTCACTCCCTAGTATCCATTTATTAAGAGTGTATATCCTGGTCATTCTGAATTCTCTCGCGAGTTATCTAGTGAAGCTTTCAATGATGAGGCTACAGTTCTATCACGTCATCTTGCTCCTTATTATCGCTCATTGCATCAAATCGTAGCCATATTCTTTGATCCGAGTTAACATATGTCTGATATTTAGGCCTCACATGCTAATCTTCTGTAAGAAATTAGTTGAGCTTACTCTCTTGACCTTGCCCATCACATATGGTCCGTCATTATGGTTAACTCTTGTCGTCCTTCTAGTACTGCTTGAATTCCCTATGCATCCCTTTTCTCCAGGTTTTCCATTGCCTAGTCTGTGCACCTGATCAATCTGAAGCCTACCATGTATCCTTCGAGTGACATCACGGGAGTTCCTATCACGGAGTGCTTCCCGTGTCTATCATGATGCCACTGCTATTCCGCATGCAGAGTGTATTCCGCCAGCTCCTCCACTACTTATGCCAGATTTTCGTGCTATTCACATGGCCATTGATGGACCACATAACATGGATATGTCGTCTCCACCGTGTGGTGCAACTATTTCTGCCCATCCAGAGTCGCCTGTAGATATACCCCTTCCCCTGGCAGAGGAAGAAGAATTTTTATATTTATCGGATGTTCCTGGCAGACATTCAAAGGAAGCTATTCCCCCTATCAATTTTTTGAGAGAGATTCTTGATCGCATCGCCTTTTAAGCTCATACTATGTCCCAATGTGAGGCTTGGATCCAGCGTCTCCATCGTGTCACTGCCTATGTGCAGTAGCTGGTACACACCCTATCTACCAGCCTCACAGTAGTCGTTGAAGGTCTCACGATTGTTGCTCAGGAGCTTCATTGCATTAGTACTGACACCAGCTCCTCCTCTGAAGAGAGCGATATATAGACCTTCATGGTCTATCTATTTGGCATGATTGCTCATCTTACCTTGGCATTTCTACTTTTGTCTTTTTTGGTCAAAAATGGGGAGAGATAGATCCTTGTAATCTGGGGAGAGTTTGATTTTTTTGTTAAGATCTTAGAGAGATCCAGTTTTGTTCTATATAGAAATGTACACAAACTTCATTGTTCGATTATGACATGATATATAAAATGTTTTAGTAGAGTTTAGCTTATTGCATAATTGCATAATGTATGCTTGGTTCACTATTCTATATATCTATCTTTATCTATTTCTATTCTTGTGCAAGATTTCAATACTTGTAACTTTTCCCTACCTTGATTCGCTTAACATGCAATTATGTTTTATTACATCACATATCTACTTCACGTTGTTTTTTGAGTTTCTGTGCAGTGAGCAGGTACATGTAGTCTCCACAAGCCATGCAGTTTAGTATAGGTCTTCGAGCGTATGTGAGCTGAGTGTTCTCATGTATTCTCATAGATTTCTTTTTTATGTATAGACTTGTTTATTTTAATGGTTTTGTCCCAAAAATGCCAAAGAAGAAGATTATTATTATTTTGGCTATTCCCGGGTTAAATACAAAATCATTGTGTCTGTACTCTTGATTTTGGGTTTGGGGTTTCGGGTGTTTGTGTCCATATCTTCCATCCAGTTCCAATTCAACAGACCCACTCCAAATCCAATATAAGGTATATAGCACTCTCATACACGCACGCATATGCATATTTTACTTTTCATATCACATGGTTTAGTGTAGTGTGTGGGTTTATTACCTTAGAGAAATTATGGCTTTATCATTGGTGCATGAAAGGGGTATGAGCATGTTCAAGCGCTATCGAGCGATTAGAGAGCGCTCGAGCGGCGTCAAGTGGCCAATATTAATTGGGCCTTTCTTGTTAAGATGAGTGTTGAGATATTGAAGTGCTCATAAAGCGCTCGAGTGCCTTTGATTAATATCTTATTTCTCTTTATCGAGAGTTAGGTTTTTGTGGCACCCGTAGTGCGCCTGTAGAGTGCTCGAGCTCACCGTTGAAACCCTGTCAAACTCTAATTAGCGTAGGGAAAAAAAACCTACAATATTTAACTACGCTCGAAGAGTTCTTGAGTACCATCAAACTCTCATGGCACCTTCGAAGAGCGCTCAAGCGCCTGTGTGTTTTTCTATATAAACACCTTTTATCGTCTCTAGAATTTCTAAAAGACTTCTCCTAACCAATCGGTTGTCTGTGGAGCTACTCCATCTTCTCTCTAGGATTCCTCAGCCCTAGCATTGAATCCTTGATCAAGGATTCAGAATCCAGTATAACCCAAGGTATTACATTTTCATCATATGGTTGTATGTATTTGTATCTATTTTTCTCTAGATTTCCTTAGCGTTTTTATTCATTAAGCTTAGTTGTACACACTTATAACAACCTTACGGTTAGACACATAGTATTCCTACCCTCTTAGCCTCGATTGGTTATATTCGTAGTATCCCGTTGAGTAACAACTCATGGTAGTCGTACTCCCTTAGTGTCGGTTGTGTACATGTGTAGGAACCTTCACTTAACACTCATGGTAGTCTCATCCCCCTGCCTTTCCACAGTATGTACTCGAAGAAACCTTCGATGTAACTATCTTCATTGTTGTAGTTTTTACCCTCTCCTAGCACAGGTAACTAGACAACATCAGAGTATAACCATTGATGTCTTCTTCATTTATGGTAGTTTAGGTATTCATCTTGGTTATCTTACTTCTTTCACCACTCTCACCACCATACGCATGCACTTGATCGAGGAAAGTCAGAGCCGTCTTTGATACAGAGATCGAGATAGTTCCTATGGACTACATGCTACAAACGAGCTCCGATCATAGTGAGACTGATGTGCTCATAGATCTTTAAAGGAGATGCTACGCGACTTTGGAGTCAAGAAGGGGCTTAGGGAGCTTTCAAGTTTGAGGTTAGGTGTATGCGTTGTATAACTGGTTCAATTTCTAGTCTAGTCATCCTGTAAATCTTTTGGCTTGTAGTGTATAGTTTCTGTTGTGTGTCGGTGCCATGGTTTTTATGTCGGAGAGTTTTTCTAAGGTTTTCACATATAGTGTGTGTATAATGTGGTTGTTCGTTGTTTTGCTATTTATAGCTTTCTGATGATAATTTTACTAACCTTAACTTGTTATCGTGTTAGGTTAGAAAATTAATAATTAAAATTAATTTTTAATTTATCATCTTTTAACCAATTCTCCCCTCTAGGTTAGTTTTATCAGTTCACAGCTATTTTCAATTACATATGACATAGTTGGATGATGTGCTGAGTCCCTTTGAGTTAGATTCAGATATAAAAGTGATCAGCCTAACCCATAAAGTTATGTCTATAAATATTAACTTGGATTGAAAAATGGTCAGCTTAACCCTCGGATCTATCCCTTTAAACACGAACTTTCTTAGGATTACATTAGGCTAGTGAGGACCAGGTATATGTGGGTGGACCAGTGTTGTGTGTAGATCGGGGGGGGTGTGTGTGTGTGTGTGTGTGTGTGTGTGTGTGTGTGTGTGGGTGTGAGATGGCACCTTGTGCGGACCAGGTGTGTCCCATAAATGTTTTGAAAGAACTTGAAAATGGGGAAAAACAATTTTGGTGAAAAAATTAAAGGAAAGTGAATAAAACAAGTTTTTGAGAAATGTTTTTAAAACTCGAGTCTTGTGATTACAGTTTTTAACAAAATATGGAACGAAGTTCCACTTTTTCGTTGGTGTTATGGTATTCACATGCTTGGCTCACACGTTATGCAATTTTATTCACTTGTTAGTGTATTTTCTATACGAACGTTGGCTCATGCTATTATAACACAAACTTTTTCAGGTTTCACATGGATTGCTTGGTATAGCTGGAAGGACGATCTCCATTTTTTTATTGACATTATCTAATGTAGCAGTTAAATTTATTTTGTATAGTTCTATTTAAACTGCTGGGTTGTAGGGCCATAAGTTCACGTTCATATTAATGTTTAGGTTAGCATAGTCTTTATATTTAGCTTGTAATGGTATTTAATTTCGACGTTACATGAGTTATCACCAGGTTAGTAGTTATATATTGTAATTTATGTAGTTTGAGTGTGAATCAGTGGAAGGGATGTATGTCTTAAGTTGTATTATGGATGTCGTTGAGTGGCTTTTATTATCTTTGTGCTTGTATCTTTTTTCTACAAGTTATTTTTATTTGGGGATAGTTTGAAAAACAGAGGAAACTCGGTCAAAATTTTAAAAAAAATTCTAAAAGTTTTAAAAAAATTCAGAGTTATATATTTTTCAGAAATTTTTTGAAACCTTTTTAAAGGAGAACATTTTATTTTCTTAAAATAAGGGTTTTGAGAATTAAAGATTATTGAGAATTATAAGAGTATGTCGATGTTTATACTTGCATAGTTGTTATATTATACTTGTGTTGTTATATCAAGTTTATATTCGGAACGGGTTAAGACGTTACATTTTCCCTAGCAATGTTTTAATAATACAATATGAGGAAATTATGGAATATTATACTATTTTCCTTCACCAAAAGTTTTATCAAACATGGTTTTCCTTAGTAAGGCTTTAACGAGACATATTCTCAGTATGTAGTCATCTAAGAAAAAGTGTTAGAAAGCATTGAATGAATGACCCGACACCCATGGAACTTATTGGTGAAATAGTGACGAAATTGTAATGGAATAGTGATGGAATAGTATTGGAGTAGTAATGGAATAGTATTAGTGTAAGGACCTAACCCAAATTTACACGTGTGGTGTTCGGTTAGGCGGTTCGATTTTCAAACTTAAAGTGCTTGTTCTCGGGCAGTATTTTAAATTTGGATTCAATCCTCGTGGGTTTTCAGCTTACCCTCTTTTTGGGTCAAGTGTTATACTGTCACGTGTTATTGTGGAAATTTTCGAGGTGATCGAACCAAAACTCGTAGCTTTTTACATCATTTTTCATGCCCGGGCTTCAGTAGCCCCACGCTCGAGCGGGGTATAGGGGCACTCGAGCGTGGTTA
>JAULLG010548229.1:0-10584 GCA_035668355.1 Sarracenia leucophylla
AGAGATTTTTCAACCAATCTCTAATCAGTATATCTCTTTTCATTAGATAGGATCTGGCTTTTATTTTAATGAAAAACGTGCCTCTTGGTTGATTTTTAAATGACATGCTTTCGAAACCCAACAGCGCCGTCCCTCACCACCTCCTCCACGTGCATCACCGGCGACTACTCATCACCACGCCAACCATCGGTGCCATCCATGGCGCCTTGCTCAGACTGTTGTACACTGCCTTCCTCTTGTCGGGTCTACCACAGGCGCTGCCAGTCTATACTTAGGCCACCGCACAAACCCTCTAATGCCGTCGCCGATCATGGCACCCGCATCAATGATGTTCTCGTGTATTTTCCCTTCGTAGATCTTATTTTCTGGACTTGACGGTATGTTAAGTTCTCTCTTTATCCCTTATTTATCACATTTGTCGGTATGTGCAAGTTTCATGGAATCAATGATGTGTTTGTGTATTTTCCAAATATAAGAAACTCGATTTTATCATCCTTCAAGATGGAGTTGCACTCCAACTGTTTGAAGAAATGCTTGAACGAGAAGCACTCCAATTTAGCAACTTAGCTGTATTGCTCCTATATGCCGAATCCCTTGCCATGGTTAATGCCTGTCAGAGTAACATTGTTCATGTTCCCATATGCTTATTTTTCTAAATACGAATAAACCTACTATCATATATTAAATATGAATGGTAACTCCAGAATAAACTTATCAGATATTAAATATGAATGGTAACAATAAATTTTCCTTAAATAGTGATTTTTCCTTTTAAAAGCTCATTATCATGTACCCTATTCGAAAAAGGACTGAAAGTTTGTAAGAGTGCTTCATGATTTAGGATTAAATCTTAAGACGAGGAATCTAGACATTGTGAACCTCGACCATTTGATCTTAATGGATCCTCTCAGCTGCTTTTTGAGAATGCCATCTTTTGGTTGATGATGAGCATGGGTTGAGTTGGTTGACGTTTGAGGTTAAATTGGGGTTGATTAAGGGAGAAAAGTTTATGGGAACTTTGGATAAAGGGCATTTTTCCATAATAGTGTGGGTGAATTCAATTTTGGCGGGAAACTTACAAGGGAAACATATTTAATAAGAATGAACTTTCAAGCAAGTGGACACGGCAATACATTATGAACAAATTCTTTACTTCATTATTGCTTGGGTCTCTAATCCTCACAACACACTTGATCAAGAAAGTCCCCCCCAACACCTGATGGATATGCATTGGTCCAAGGATATTGTAATATAATATCTGAAAGACATTACTTATATTATTCAACATCCCACGAGTTATGCTTCCAGCAAGGACATCTAACATGGCAGCTACCTGACATGCTTATAGATGGATTGATGACTTTCTCTTAACTGCATGAGTCATATGTCGATTTTAGCAAAATTTTGACACATGAGTTCTTAAATTTTTGTGTGTTTTCATTATCTTAACCTGATCAGCCTTAGTTTGAAAAAATGGAAAAAAAGGCGGGGTCGAAAAGTCTTTGACAATGATCTAGTCTGTTTAAAAAGTTAACTGATCCTTGATGCTTGGTCTGATTCAAATGATTTAATAAAAGAAGATATTTATAGCTATATAATATTCAGCGCTAACTTCACAAAGCTTGCATAATAACATGTAGAATGCTTTGGATGGGATTATTTTCAGGTTCGAAAAATCCAATTACCTTGATGAGCTATGTAACTCTAGTAATGGCAGTGGCAACTGCTCTGCTCTCCCTTGTATTGGATCCTTGGGATGAGTTCAAAGAAAGGAATTACTTCAATAGTTCATGGCATATCATTCGAAGTTGCCTGCTGATGCTATTTGGTGGAACTCTTGCCTTTTTTATGGTAGCAATTCTATCCTTTATCTTGAATTATTCACTATCTCAGGTTTATCAATTTTCTTTTTTCCCTATAAATAAAATTTTCCCTCCATGTTGGCACTTGGGATTCTTTTTTATCACTAAAAATTTGCACTTCGGATGCTAAATTTGTCAGTACTTTGATGTTGTCGACCTATGATAATTAGATTTAGTCCAAATCCAAATTACATTGGAGTGAGTATATGCATACAAGAGACTTTGCATAATCCCTCTCTTCTTTCTTTCTTTCTTTTTTTCTTTTTTTTTTCATTTTTTGTTTGTTTTTTATTTTATTTTCAGGTATTGACAGAATACATTCTTGTTTCAATAACTAGTGCAGTAACTGTGACAATAAATGGAATTGTAAAGGCGGCTGTCACTATTTTGTATGACCATGAGCCATTCATAGTTGCCCATTACTCAGTGTATATGAAATATCTTGTTAGAAACTGCAAATTCTTCCTTTCAAAACAACCTCCAGTTATATTTAATCCACGTGAATAGCTAGGAATCTAATTTTATCATCATTATTTTTTTTTATAAATCCTTACTTTTTAAGAAGAATAGATACATATATAAAACACATATATGACTTAGTAAAGTTTTCAAATTATGAAACACACATTAACAATTTTGATCATAGGATTTAATACGACAAATGTTAGAAACTTAATTCCGGTAAGTATTAAATTGTCACCATTTTCTTTCCCTTTTCTTTTCATTATCTTGGTGTGTAAAGTTTTTAAAATATTTTACTTTTTGTTGAAAAAAACTATATAACTCCACTGTTAAAAAAAATTATACATATACTTGTAGGTTGGAATAGATGTAGACTTGCTTAATTCCGGTATCCCAAAACATCATTTGGCCGAATGACTTCCGATTACAAAAGACTTGTTGTGCGAAATAGATGGAGTACCATTGGATTTATATTATTATGAAGTACTTATTCAAAAAGTTAAAAAGCATAATGCACGTTTGGAAAGGCCTCGTCAAGGGGTGAATATTATTGGAGAAGCTGTTGGTCGTCACGTTGCTTGGAAATATTGTGATGTATAGTTATTTTTAATTTTATTGGTTTATACGTGTATGTTACATACTTTATATAATTATTGTGCTGCAAAGTAATTTTAATTATTTTTAATTATTTTTCATGTGTCAGAGAATGAGAAAAATGAGTAATGATATACTACAACGACTAATATGATGGAGTTATTCTTCAATATGTAAGAGCATGTTTCCAGTTCAATAATTCGACTATCATATTTTTTGGATTGTACTTTTGGTTTTAAACTGAACATTTGCCTTGAAAATACTTTTTTGCACTTGTTACTTCATTTTGGTTTGTATTTAATAAATTTAAATTTTTTTAATATTTAGTTGTAAATGAATGGACGATATGATTATTTGGTTTCAAATCATTAAATGATATTTTGTTACAAAAATTAATTGAAATCCATATGGATAATATTGATATTTTGTTATAGAAAAATAAATGAATACTGATAAAATTTTATACTTTTTACGACGGTTACAGTACCGTTGCAAATAAAATCACAACGGCATTAATATAGTCACCAATTGTCGCTAATGTATTTGCGACGGCATGATTGTTTAAGTAAATAGTAAATTATTACCATCGCTAAAAGTATTTGCAATGGCATGATTACCGTAGTAAATAGTAAATCACTATCGTCGATTAGGTATTTGTGACGGTGTTGTTGTTGTCGCTAAAGTATTTGCGACAACACTTTTGTCGTCGCAATAGTTCATTTATTGTCGTCTTTGCATGCATTTGCATCGGTGATTTGCCGTCGCAAAAGATAGGATTTGCCATTGCAAACATTAGTGACGGCTCTGTGCTGTCGCTAAAGTCCTTTTGCCGCCCCACCCCATTTGTCATCGCAAAAAGTAAAAAAGCCATCGCAAATACCTTTTGCGACGATATTTTTACTCTTTGCAACGACATTTTGCGGTCGCAAAAAAGCATTTTTCTAGTAGTGCGTGCTTCACGAGGTTCATCATTCTAGGCTTACAGTACATTTGGGTGGTACTAAAATGTACATACTAAAATATACCACAATCTTCAAAGGCAATTTTGGTGGAAGGCTATGAAGAGGGACATTACACTTTTTATATCACGTTGCCTGACGTGTCAGCAAGTTTATACATGTTCCTCGACAACCCCATTTTTATGCATTTTGTCGTATTCTTCGTTACTTGAAAAACACACCAGGTCGTGGCTTGCACAGCGGCCGACTGACTAAATCCGCCTATTTCTTTCCTATTTGCCCCCACGTGTTCGACGGATCGTTTAGGCCGTTATACCTTAGGGAGATTGTTTGTCTTCATGGAGTTCCTGTCTCCATTGTATCCAATTGGGATCTTCATTTCGCTTCACATTTCTGGCAGAGTTTGCAATCATCTATGAGTACCAGTTTGCTTATGAGTACCATATTCAATTCTCAGACGAACGACCAGTCAGAGCACATCATGCAGATTCTTGAGGATATGCTATGGGCTTGCATTCTTGATTTTTGTGGATCATGGGAGGACCACTTACCTCTGGTGCAGTTTGCATATAATAATAGTTATCTGGTAAGTATTGGGATGGTACCGTTCGAGGCATTATATGGTAGACCTTGTAAATCACCCATTTATTGGGCCGATATGGGAGAGAAGGCTATTGTGTGACCTGAGCTGGAATATAAAACTATAGAGAAGGTGTTTGCGATTCAAAAATGCCTAGTGACAACCCAAAGCTATCAAAAAAGTTATGCTGATTGACGGAGACAACTGTTTTTCTTTGAAGAGGGGAAGCATGTCTTCCCTAATGTTTCACCATGCAAAGAGTTCTTGAGGTTTGGAAAGAGTGGGAATTTGTCACCGCGTTTTATTAGAACGTCCATGCTTCTAGAGAGGATCGGGGAGATGGCATACAACCTTACTTTACCGCCTTGTTTATCTTTGGTGCATAAAGTTTCCAATGTTTATATACTGAGGAGGTATAAGTCGGATCCATCACACATAATTGATTGGTTTGACTTGGCGGTCGATGACGATGTTACCTATGAAGAGACGCTAGTGGGAGTTCTCGATTTGAGAGAACAAGTTTTGCGGGGGAAAACCATAACGCTTGTGGAAGTTATTTGGCTCGATCATGGTGTTGAGGAGGTCACGTGGGAGCAGAAGGAAGAAGTTCATGCCAAGTATTTGGATTTATTTTCCTCTTGAGATACGTTGGATTTCAGGGGCAAAATATTTTTAGCGGGGAAGGTTGTGAGGGCCCGATCTTATTTTATTTCTTTTCACGCTTCATCTTTTGGTTTATAAGTTCAGTTTCCAAACATAAAGTACTTGTTTCGATAAAGTATTTTACTTTTGGATTTGTCTTTCCCAGGTTTTCATTATACCATGTTGATGGTTACATGTGGTTTATTGTTGTGGGTTGTTGTTGCGAGTTTTGAGGTGTTTGGGCTAGAACTCAGGTAATTTTTACAATATTTTCTTGGATTGGCTTCTTGCAGGGGACTGCTTGAGCGTACCGTGAGGCCGCTCAAGCAATTTAGTGCAAATAGGTTTTACAACATCGGGGTGAGACATATTATACTCAACCAAAACATAACTTTCTTTCCTCCTTTTCTCTAGAAAACATTTGAGGGCTGCTAGGGTTTGTTTTGGAGCATCTTGAAAGGCTTTGTGTGGCATTGCTTGCATCTTGATAGGTAGAAAATTTATTTGGAGATCGAGTGCTATGTATTCATCGAACCATTTATTTCCATAGCGCGTTTGGTGAGCTAGGGTTTTCTTATTGGTCGCTTTTAAGCATGAAAAGAATCCATTTTGATTGGTTAAAATGGAGTAAAAACATGGAATTTGAAACTAATTTTCCAAGCTTCAAACGATTTTAAGCGATCCGTTTGTGGTTTCGGCTTATTGGGTTTATTTCTGCACATTTCTTTATTGTTACGGGTTTAAGGTGTTACAGAAATCATCTCCGGCAACTCGTCATAACGTGCTTTTATCTTAATGTAGCCCCAAATTACATTTGTAGGCATTCTTTTTACTTTGCTATTTTTCCCGACTATTTTATAGTTTGAACAAGATCAATGGCTGACAAAATGACTAGAAGATGATTCGGGGCATTTTTCAACTGGTTCAGCAAAATTAACAACTCATATAACATCTTAGAGCCCACACCGAACCCCCTTCAGATGTGAGGAATGTCCACCTTGGAGGTCATGATACTCGGAGATATGACGATCTCGCCCCTCAAGGGGCTAACCATCAAGAAGGTGGAAGGGCCAATGAGGTCCTGACGGAGGGCATTGGGGTTGAAGAGGTGGAGAGCATGGCTAACCAAGGCCCCCCACCACCGGCACAACCGAGGGATGCACACCACGACAAAGAATGGAGGCCTGAGTCGTCGGGCGTATCTATGACGGTGAATGAGCAACTCCACGAGATAAGGACCTAAAGCAATGATATGATATTGGATATCAGAGGAAATACTCTGTTAACACTTGAGGACTTGATGCAGAAATCTAGATCTCCATTTACAGTGATTATCATTGTTTGCCTAAAGACCTTTTCAATCAAGCTTTATTTTGATTTTGACATAACAACAATTTGATTTGTTTGTTCCTAATATCTTCTTATATTTGAGAAAGTATTTTCATGACTTAATCAATATATTCAAAGTTCAGGAACTATAAAAAGTCAAGAAGAAAAGTTAAAGAGAATAAGAGTGAATCGAATCACAAGCCACAAAAGACTGAGTCGAAACTTCAAATTTGGGTCGACACCTCTCCAATTTGAATCAACCCAAAGGAAGATAACTTCAATTCTCATGGTTCTAAAACAAATGAGTCAACACTAACCTCAGAATGAGTCGACACATACGCATAATCAAGACCATGATTCAGTCCTACCATATGTTGATTCGTATCATAGTCTCATATGCATGACCATGATTCGATCCTTCATCTCTGAAATGACATTTTGACTCGATCCCTTACTCACGTGATTCGATCCTTCAGTTCAAAAGGGACAATTTGATTCCAATCATTAGCATTATGATTCGATCCTCTATGAAGAAATGGCCTCCTAAATCGATCCTTGGCTATCATGATCCGAATCCCAGCCTCGAGATGAAGGCATAATTCGATCCTCTCCACCATGATTCGAATCATGAGCACAGATTCAAAAATCCTGAAGCTCCAACGGGAAGATTATCTCAGCATTTAATGATCCAACGGGCTAGAGATCAAAATATTAATGCGCCAACAGCTTCATTCACTCGAAGGATATATAAGGAGTAAAGATTGAAGAGTGAAGGTTGGTGGACTACATACAAGATATCACAACTATCATTCATTGCTCCACTACTTAACACATTAACTCACATTACTTTGAGCTTTTATGTTCTAGTATGCATACCAGTTTTGTACTTCTCTCTTTATTGTTCATTCATTGTATATGCTTTCAGACTTTGAGAGTGAGAGAATTTTATTTGATTATTCCATTCATCAATTTGAAAATATGGGTGAGTCACCCTGTTTTTTCCTTTGAGAGATTATATCTCAAAGAAGAAGCTCTTGAAGCTTGTTTAGACTTAAAGTGTGTCCGTAAACATCTTTCTTAGGCTTTGAAGATTGTTCCTGCAAGCATATTTGTTTAGGTTTCGAAGATTGTGCCTGCAAACATCATTATTTAGGCTTTAAACATTGAGCCCGGAATCATCTTTGTACAATGCTTGGAGTGTGCCCACAAATATTCTGAATAGTGAAATTCTCAAGGGAAATCTTGAGGAGTAGACGTAGGCTGCGGATTAGCCGAACCACTATAAATTTCTTGTCTTGTGGTTGAAGTAACTCTATCCTTTACTCTTTAATTTTCTGCACTTTATTCGTTTATTTCCACTACATATATTTGATTTTTATCAAGAATTGAAAATAGTTTTTCAAGTTTTTAAAAAGGGTATGTAATTGTTATAGTTTACCAAATAACCTAATCGCCCCCCATCCCTCTAGGTTGACTTAATGAACCAATAATTGGTATCAGTGCAATGTTGTGCTATTAGGCTTAACATCCTGTAGAGTTAGATCTATGGCAATCACCAGTTTTAATTTTATGCAATCTGAAGGCCAATCCATATCTAGACCTCCTTTTTTCAATGGAACAAATTACTCCTATTAGAATGCTAGAATAAAAATTTTCATTCAAGCCATAGATTATGATCTATGGAAGGTTATTATGAATGGACCTGGGAGACCCATTATCACAACAGATGGTGCTACTGCACCTAAACCTGATGCCAAATGGACTGAGGCTGATATTAAAGAAATACAAAAGAATGCCAAAGACATGAACATCCTTTATTGCTCCTTAGACCCAAATGAATTTAATAGAATTTCTACTTGTGATACAGGTAAGAAAATATAAGATAGACTTGAAGTTGCCCATGAGAGAACTAATCAAGTTCAAGAGTCAAAAATCAGTATGTTAGTCCATAATTAAGAATTTTTCACCATGAAAACTGATGAGCCCATTATTGAAATGTTTACATGATTTACTGATATTATAAATGGACTAAAATCTCTTGACAAGACTTATTCCAATGCAAAAATGGTGAGGAAAATATTGAGATGTTTACCCAATAATTAGGAAGCAAAAATCACCGCTATTCAAGAGGCAAAAGATCTTACTACTCTCAGCCTGGAGGAGCTGCTAAGTTCTCTCATGATCCATTAGATGAACAAGAGAATGGACTATGAGAATGAATGAAAAAACAAGAAAAAGATCATAGCCCTCATATCCAAAATTGTCGAGGAAGAAGAAGAGGAATCCAAAAATGAAGAAGAGGAAGAGATTGCCTTTCTCTCCAAGAAGGTAGCCAGAATCTTGAGGGAGAAAAGAGAAAGGCAAAGGCGATCAAAAGGAAAATTTAACTTCAACTCTAAAGAAGAAGAAGAGGAGATTGATTATCTGCTACAATTGCAAGAAACCAGACCACATAAAGCCTGACTATCCCCTCCTAAAGAAGGAGATGAAGAAGCATCTAAAGAAGGCAATGAAGGCCACATGGGATGATACGGATTCTAGTGACGAAGATGAAGAATCCACCGACAAGGTAGTTTTAAACCTTGCTCTTATGGCTTTTGGAAGTGAGGTAAAATTTTCTTTCTAATAATGATAGTGATGATGATACTCTCACGAATGAAGAACTTCAACAAACTCTAGAGAGTTCATCAAAAGTGATTAAAGAACAAAATTTGAAAAACAAGTCTCTTGAAAAAGAAATTACTGCTATGCATTCAAAATTTGAGATTTTGGGAAAACCTGTGGCTGAAGACTCAACCAATTTACAAGAAGAAAATGTTTTATTAAAACAGAAGGTTGAAGACTTAACAAAAATCATTTCTAAATTCACTCAAGGAGAAAAGAATTTAGAAATGATTCTTGGAACACAATGCACATTCAACAAAGAGTGACTTGGCTTTAATTATAATGGGCAAAAATCTTTCCATAGAAACCCTCTCACTAAAGACCCTCAACAAAAGCCTATAAGCTGCAACTTCTGTTGAAAAATGGGGCATATTGATAAATTTTGTTATGCTAGACTAACAGGCAACAAACCTAATAGTAAAGTATGGATTAAGAAGGGTGATTCACCACCCAAAGTTACAAAGGGCACTCATAGGAGACCTAGGAATGTGAGGCAATCCAAATGGAAAGCCACTGCAAAACCACCTCTCTACACATATAAGTATAATGCCCCTTTTATGCATAATATGAATTTTTATGCTAACTCTCAAGGACCCAATTTGAAATGGGTACCAGGACACTACTCACACTCTTTTGCAGGAGGAAACCATGAGGAAATTTGGCTAAGGAATACGAAATGCAAGGCAAAGCTCTTCTCATACTGAAAACTCAAAATGGTGAAATCTGTCACTTTCTATGACATCAATCAGTAAGGCTAAATGTTTTATCTTTGATACACATATTTGATAACATATAATCCCTTAAGTTTGAGAATATGTTGCTTATTTCATGCTATATTTGATCATATATATACCATGTTAGTCATAGTTTAGATAACATTAAAAGTCATGATATATACTTTCTATATTTTATTGAAAAATGAAGTGAACCGATTCACTGTCTTGAAAAATCGATCCTCAGCCTCTATGATTCGATTCTAATTGTTGTTGATTCGAATCCTACCCCCATTTATTCTCCACTGATTCAATTCACTATCCTTAGAAATCGATTCCCATTTCTTTTTTCCCATATTTTATTTAAATCACAGTGATAATGATTTGATTCTATCTGTTTTGGATTCGATTTCCTATGTGCTTTTCAACAGAACGATTCAATTAACCTTATTGGTGGTTCGATTCCAAGCGATTTTGATTCGATTCACCACGTTAGTGATTCGAATCACATATCATGTTCTCTATAGTTGATTTAAATCAGTATCTTAATGATTTGAATCTCATGTTATCTTTTATGATATTAATTTATCTTCTGTGTTTTTTTACCTCATCCTCACAACTATATATATTTAGAGGGGTCCAGTTCTTTTTAAACCCGATTCCTTTAGCGCCTTCTAAGTTTCTCTTCTCATATTAATCAACGACTCTCTCTCTCTCTCTCTCTCTCTCTCTCTCTCTCTCTCTCTCTCTCTCTCTCTCTCTCTCTCTCTCTCTCTCTC